>JAUEJL010064351.1:0-17755 GCA_032274825.1 Drosophyllum lusitanicum | reverse complement strand
TCCATTTCTAAACCCACCAAAAATACTGGTCATGGATCATTCATTATACTAGAAATAATCATAGTTTTTTTGCTTCCTTTCAGAAAATCTTAATCAACCTTAGACTTAAACTCTGACCTCTTGCAAAACTAAAAGTAAAATACAGTACTAGCACATACTTTTATGTGGTCTTTACAGTCTTCCATATTAGGCCACCCATAACACCCAAGCCGAAGGGCTTGGGTTAGGCTTCGGCTCTCTTGGTTTCTTTGGGAACACCAATACCCCCCACCTGTTCATACCCGATTGCTTTTTTTTTTATTTTTTCTTTTTTGGTTGTGTAAGAGAGAGTAAGGAAAGAGAAAATTTTTGGGTTATTCTGATTAGGTGCTACTTGGATTTTGGGTAATAGAAGGAAAAGGAAGAAAAATTGATTTGACAGCTCTTTGGGTTGAGAATGGTTTGGGTTAACATACTACCATTGTCCTCTTTATTCTCAGGTTGTTTATAGGGTTTATTTCACAGAATAGTAACCAAGTTTGAAAACTCTTTCACCAAGGCCACCTAACCCTTTATATTTCACAATGTGAAATATAAAGGGGTGAATGACCTTGGTGGAACACTTTTCAAACTTAGTTATTATTTTGTGAATTTTCCCAGTTGTTTATATATTCTGCTTAATATATGTCTAAGATTGTGCTTCTTCTTGTACGTAGCGTTGTCGATGGAGTTGTAATTGTATATATGTTAGTTATTTTTTTAATTAATAGCTTGTGGGGTAAAAAAAGGCTTAATTAAGTATATATCTGAATTGAAGACATATATAGTATATGGTAGAAGAAAATTAATTAGTAATATATATTCTAATTTAGAGACAGAGACACTAATGAATGAATGAATTAATGTAGGTTTGCTAGAAGGCCACCATTGCTTTCCAAGTTGTAAAGATCTAGATTCCATCATTTCTGCTTTATCACAACTAAGATACTCACTCATCTTACAGAATATAATATTAAACCATATTATTATTTTAAAAAAAAAACCATTCTAGATCGAATTTCCGGTAAATATATACAAAAATATTTCCTTCTACTGGTAACAATATTTTAACCATCGTACGAATAGTCATAAAATTTTAATTTTTAAGTATTAATCTGCTTGCTGTTTATTAATCTAGCTATAGTTAATACATACCTTTACTTTTCATGCTTTTGAGAAATATTCTTATCCTAGTCCATAACAAACAATGATTGAGGTTTTTTAAAGGGTGATTATATTGGTACCTCCTTATATATCTAAATAGCCTTCTTGTTGTGATATTTGTGAGAGAAAAAACTGAATTGGAAATTGTAATTCAATGATTGGGCATATGGGTATGTGAGAGGAAGGGGTGCCAAATAGTAGCACCATTTTTAAACTATTTTCTTAAAGTTCTAAACTAACCTTCATATTCCTTAAGTGTAACAACCCACATCCCGTAGCATGATATTATCCGCTTTGTCCCGCTGGCTTATGGTTTTTTTTCCTGCTATGGAACACTCCAAGATGCTTCATGCTAGGAGAAGTATTCACACCCTTATAAGGCATATTTCATTCACCTCTCTAAGCGATGTGATATGGATGTTACATTAAGATTAAATAAAAATAATAAAGTATATCGGTGTGTTCAATTCTAATCATCACCTTATAAGAATAATGAAATTTTATAGGTATTTTATATTAGATTAAGAGTTGTGTTCAATAAAGTCCATTTAAAAAACATAGTGCTGAAATTTTAATATTCAATCACATGTGATTCAGTATACAATCACATGTAATTTGTAAAAGCATCACATGTGAATTACGAAAATGTCACTCCGCCCAAATTTTTAAAATGCAATATGGATAATTGATACAATTGATCCAAAGGCTAAAATTCATAGAACTATGAATTAAGTATGAACTATATTAAAGATTATTCATATAATATAATATAATATAATATAATATAATATAATATAATCTTGAAATCTCTTCATAATTAATGTACGTGCGTCAGTACTCCACATGTTCTTTTTTTCATTCCAACAACTTAGATCGATCGATCCTTCAATTCATAAATGTTGGACAACGTACGTACTGCATGTGACATCAATTTCCTAATTAACATGGAGAAGTAGTAGTAAATCATGGTCCAGCATGATATATATATATATATATAGGATCAGGCGTCTACGGCAGGCCGGGATATGGGTAGGGGCCGGGGCTTAAAGCATGTCTAGAGACCCTGAGAAAATTGGCAACCAGAAACCCCCAACTTAGCGGCCATCTTAGTCTAAGGTAGGAACAATATATACGGTGATAGGCCGCTTTGTAGCTAGGGTGTGAATTAAGAAATAAATTCCAGGTGTTACGACCCAAATTTCTAGCGTTGTATGTTTTGATGATTTAATAGATTGAAAGATAAGGGTCTAATATGATAATTACTAGTAACCTAGCTTGAGGCTTAAGGTGTATCTTTTTGCCAAGTTAAGGGACCAAACTTGAAATAATGAGACTCTTAATGTAACCCTAAGAGGGGAGGACGAATTTCTGTACTTGTTCTGCCCCAAACTCTGTGTTTTATCTTAAACATAAACTACGGTTTCATATCATTGAAGATTTTGAGCCTTAGGGTGTTGGTTGTGCTTTAAAGGCTTGAAGATTGAAGGTGGTTGTTCCCATTGTTCTTGAGAAATGTTACAAAAGAATGATGTTAAATATTCATGCATTCGGTTAGGGTTTGATGTCTGTATATTGATTGAGGATATTTGACGATTGAAAACCATCAAATCATGTGCTTAGTGCTTGATTATACCCAATGAGGGGCTAAGATGGGGTCTGGATTGATTGGGGTTTGGGTTTTGAGGATTATAGAATTCTCATTTGATGTGACATGTTCAATTGCCTTTGCGCGATTCCTTCGATGCGAACCTAGCCAACGCGACACGTTCCCTTATGATAACGCGACACATTCTACACTATTCTAGTATAATGCTTTACATTTAGAACCCAAACCGACATAGTTTTGTTTGCTTGTGTTTAGGTGGAATATTGTAGGAGCGTTCTTTCTATGCTGGACTCTAGTGAGTTCGATAGACTTTTCAAAAGCGAGTACAAAGACAACATGTTTTTAGGAAGGGTAAGAGTAAATGTTTTTAAAGGTGTACGATAATTTGTACTTGATGATAGCTATGATTTAAAGATTGGAACGTGTTATGTGCTAAAAGATATAATCCTTGATGTACGATATGATATGAATTATGTACATTGTAGTATATAATATGTTATACCGTGATTTTCAGGTTATGCTTGTTAATGATCTATTTGACTATGCAAGCTTAAAGAATGAATAAGGATGTATGTCCACTACAATGATATATTAATATCTAAAGACGATTAAAAGAATAATGTAAAGATTAAACATGATAAAGACAACTTGAATAATAAGAATCCTAACGGACAAAGATGGAGTAACAACATGAAATGAACGATATAAGCTGGTTTCAAGATTATGAACCTATCTATATACCTTATAAATAATATGATCGATACGATATATGATTTGCAAGTTTCCATACCTAGGGTTATATTATGGATTTCATGTTACATGAGATGAAATGAATCATCATAAAAGAATGTACATATACAAATGGTGGGACGAGTGTAGTTCTTACTAAGTAAAGAATAGATGATGCCTAGTAAGTTATGATCGATGAAGCCTACTACAAAGAAACACAAAAATTGTTCAACTTAGGAACGAATATTGTCAATCTCGCCCCAAATGCTTTGTGTTTGTTAACAAAACTTATAAAGATCACAAAACCAAAGGAAACTATCTCAATTCATTTTAAACCAACCAAAGCATGTCACATCCGATCGGATGACACTAAAAATCACCAAAAGCCGAAAAGTAGCAACTAGCAAAACAACATGAAATTGTAAAAATTTGAAAAAAAATTGTGTTTGGAAAAATTCTTGTCCACGTGTCATGCATTGATTGGAACAATAATTAAATATCACCAATTTTTAAAGTATAGGAGAGCGATTTTGGCAAATTTCCACGTGGACGTTGCTTATTTGTCCAACTCAAAATCGCAAAATGGGTATAAAGCCAGTGAATTTGTTGTTCTATGTGGCGATTTTCTTGCTCTAATTTGGGAAATCTAAAATTTTTGTTCATTTTCGTAAATTTAGGTATTACAATACAAAATAATAATAATAATAAATAGTTTAAGTAATAATAATAAAAAATAATTATAACTAAAAAAAAGATATACGAGTGAATAAAACCAATAATAGTAGTAGGAATAATAATAATAATAATTAGTAATAATAATAATATTTATAAAATAATATGACCCATAATAACATTTAAATATTTTGAGAAGCTGTATGCGTATATATATAATGTTAAACATGTACTTATGAACGCATGGTTTAAATAAAAGTGCATCTGCATTTAATCACAATGTGGAGCCCTTGAAAAATTACCTTCAATCTAATTTTGGTCACTAAGCATCGTTTTATAATAATTAATAAGTAGATCAAAAATGATTTACATGTCTAAATTAAATATATATAATTTAAAGATATATCTAATAAGGTGATTTAAACGTATAATAAAGTTAAAAAAGAAATGCCAAACGATAAATGGATTAAACATTATTAGATATATAAATTAAAAGTTCATAGCAAATTAATAATTTTCTCAAACTATATCTTATATAAATAAATTTAAAATTAAAATATAAATTAAAAATCATATTCATAATTCACACTACTTTTCACAAATTTAAAAGTACTAGCAAATAAAAGATTTAAATTAAAGCATATTATATTATAATTATAAATAATAAGGGCATAGATGGGGCACATCACATAAATTAGTGAATTGCTAGGTGTCCAGATTTCCATGTAAGCTAATTTCTTCTATAGCCCTACCACCATGGCTGGTTTCCTTTTTAAAACATATATTTAATGTTATCTTATATTTTTAATTATTTGAGAATAAATATTATACTTAATTCTTGATAAATCGGTTCTCTAACTAAACTACAAAAATAGAAAAATGTCCCAATATAATATCTTTGTGTCTTGATGTATGGAAGAAGGATCAAGTAGGCTTATTTTATTTTATTTGTTATTTTTAATGATATTTGATATTTTCCTTTTAAAAAAAGTAGCCTTATTTTATTTTTTTTAATGATATTTGATATTTTCCTTTTAAAAAGGGTTTAGTTTATTAAAATGTATCAAAGTTGTCATGTTTTGCTATTGTGTGTATCAAACTTTAAAAGTTTCTATTATGTGTATCAAACTTTTAATTTGTTGCAATTGTATGTATTTTAGATACATAAAAAAGTAAAAAAATTTACAAGTTTAGTACACACAATAGAAAGTTTAATACACACAATAGCCATAAATTAAAAATTCGATATACACAATAGAAAATTTTAAAGTCCAATACATACAATAGCAAAACATGACAATTTGGATACATTTTGGTGAACTAAACCCTTTAAAAAAAGTAGGCTTATTTATTGAATCCCTCTCATCAAAAATTTCTATGAAATTGTTATTTACATGTATTACTATTTAGTAGATAATATTTTTTGATTTCTTGTTTATATATGGATGTGCATGTAATAGTTTACCAGGTTCTCGATGCATTATTTGGACTCTGCTTATTAGTTTATTTCATAAAACAAAATTTTAATTTATTAGACAAGCTTTGAGTTTCAAATAAAAGTGTATTATCCTATCAAGACTTAAAAATTGTTAAAGATTTATACACATAACTAGAAAAATGTTGGTAGTTTGTTTATTTTAGGGTTTAGTTCATAAAAATGTATTTAACTTGTCATGTTTTGTTATTATGTGTATTGGACTTTAAATTTTTCTATTTTGTGTATTGAACATTTAATTTGGCGTTATTGTATGTATTAAACTTTCTATTGTATATATGTACTAAACTCATACATTTTTTCCTTTTTTATGTAACCAAAATACACACAATATCAACAAATTAAAAGTTTGATACACATTATAAAAACTTTTAAAATTTGATACACGCAATATCAAAACGTGACAAGTTGAATACATTTTGGTGCACTAAACCCTTTCTTTTAATACTAGTCTAGGGAAATTTATACAGAAGAGTAATAATTTTTACTTTAGTTACTGTTAGACTCAAGTTGTGTCTATTTATTCTTCTAGTTTAAGTTTTGCTTCTAGTTGTATTTTCTAGAAGTATATGATAGAATAGGTAAATACCCTATGGATATATAACCTTTGTATTTTGCCATAAATCAATTAAGCATTCAAATATATAAATATTGTGTGTGTTCTTGGTGTATTCTCTCAATTATAATTGAACTAAGTTCATAATCATTATGTGATTTGCTACAATACATTTGATACTTGAGATCCTATAATTAGTATCAGAGCAGATAATGGATTAAAAGGTACATATATTCATCAGATCTTAGCTCATCATTCTCAATTTGCTGGTTTTTGGTTTTCGAGAATGTTCTTCATGTTCAATCACTATTTGGATATGTTGGTACGAAATTGAGGAGTAAATTGTGATCTATTACTATTTTCAAGTTCCATTAAATTTTTATACATCAAAACTGAATACAATCACTACATTTTTGGTTGAGATCTGTTCAACATCCGAGTTTTATGTTCATGTATGGTTTTGAAGCCTGTTCCTCACAACTGATCATTGTTTAGGGTTGTTTAATCGAAATTAGTAGTTGATCTATAACTTCTTACTGTTTTTAAGTTTATCAGACTGCAAAAACAGAAGTAACAAAGATTACCAATGATATTTGGATTGGGATCTGGTTCGACAGTTCATAACAGGGATCTGGTTCGTCATCTTCAGAATCGCAATTTGGTGAATCGGAAACCAAGTTGAGTCTTCAGAATTGTGAGTTGATTCCTTGGCATCAACAATGAGTCGTAAACTAAATCATAGCTGAGTTCCAAATCACAAATTGCCTAACCCAAATCGAAAACTTCAAATCATAAAGTTCACAATAGAAAACCATTGTTAACCACACGATCGAAAATCATCTCCGTCAGTAGAATCAAAACCATCTCCTTCAGCAAAATCGAAAACAATGTCCAACCTCTTCCCAAACCCCGCATCAGGGTGTTATATACTTGGCAAGACTTATTGGTTGTAAGAATTTTCATATTGCTTATCATTGTTGAAGTCATACTAGCCAAGTTTGAAACCAATTCTTGTTAAAAATCACCTTTTACATTTGCACTCAAAGATCATTATCAAGTATCAGTCAAGGTTAGTATAGAAGAAAAGAAACTCTTTAAATGTCGATAGATTTGAGTTTTATCAAATACACAAAGGTTATTGATCCCGGTTTTCAAATTTGAGCTCCAAATCGTTGGTATAATTCTATTGATGGTTCAAATTGTCGATGTGGTGCTATTGTGTTATACAATCTCATATATAGTTGATAAGAAGATAACTGTGAAATAACGTGTTTCTAGAGATGGTGACGAGTTTCATTCATAGACTGTGAGACAACTTTGATTGATCAACTTTGTAATATTAAAAATCATTTAGATATGAAAAAGGAAAGTGTTCTTGATGATGTTCATGGTGTTCTTCATGATACTCCAAATGTTGAAATAGAAAAAGTTAAAATTTTGGAACCTGTAAAGAAGAAACTCAGTCTGCAAAAATATGAAATAGAGAAAAAGAAAGCAGATAATTTGGAACAAGAAAATGTCAAACTTATTTTAAAACTTTCTGAATTGACTGAAAAACTCTAGGTATCAAACAAAAACTATCGTGAGTTTAAGATTGAAGAAGGTGACTAGATAAGGAATCTTGAGCAATAATTGTTGGATATTCAAAGCAACTCAAGTTTAGAAAGCATGAATTTGAAACTAAAAGGAATCAGTTTGTACTTCAAATTCAGAAATTGGAACAAGACTTATAAAATTGTGTTAAAGAAATTGTCACGACTTCTTCTAATTCTGAAAAAGTCCAAAAGTGTAAGTCTTCAAAAAGTAAAGAAATCAAGGTGGTTCCTGTAATAGGTTATGCGGGTGAATCATAAAAAAGTATTGTGCATCCGAAACAACCTACTCTAAGGATGATTATTCTACACTCAAATCTTACACAAAAAGGTGAAGCTTCAGAGAAAGACTTGGAATGAAAGTAAATAAAATTTTGAGCGAGTGGAATAGCAAACTCTTCCTCAAAACCATTATGTCTTTGTTTTTCGTGTTACTCATCATGCTTACAAGAATTGTAATGCTCGTCGTGATATAAACAACGCTGCTCATAACTTCATGAATCATAACTCTACTCATCCTTTTGTGCATGTTAGTCAAACAAGATCGTTCTCGAATGCTAACATGAATGCTTGTCTTCCCACCTTACCTAAGTTAAAATATCCATTTGTGGATCGTTCTCTCCATCTCTTAAGACTTTTTAAAAAGAGATTTGCATAAAATCATAATAATTTCACAATTTGTTTATCACAAGAAGATATTTGTTCAAAAGATTTGGGGAGGGGGAGGTATTGAAAAATTGTATTTCCTAGAAGTATATGGTAGAATATGTAAATATTCTATGGGTATATAGCCTTTGTATTTTGTCCTAAATCATTTAAGCATTTTAATATACAAATATTGTGTGTGTTCTTGGTGTATTCTCTCAATTACAGTTGCACTAAGTTCATAATCATAGTGTGATTTACTTCAATACATTTGATACAATACAATTGGGATTCTACAGTTGCTAATTTGTGTGATATTTATTATTTTCTTAAGTAGATAAGTATATTATGCATTAATTTCTTCTCAATTATTGTAATTGGTCACAAAATTGATGCAACTACCTTAATGCATTTCCTTCTAACTTATTCAACCTTTTTACATTAATTGAAAAGAAATTCATATCATACTAACCTGATATGCATTTAAGAAAACATATTGACCTAATTCAAGTGAATTATAAAGAAGTAGCACAAACTGGAAGTTTATCCAAAGAAATTACACTTTTGCATAATTTTCCTACTAGTCTGTTCACAATGAGTTAAACAGATGATAGAACCAAGATCAAAGCTTGACACAATGAGAATAATCTAGTATTAAAAGAAAGAGGGTTTAATTCACCAAAATGTATCCAAGTTGTCATGTTTTGCGATTGTGTATTGGACTTAAAAATTTTCTATTGTGTGTATCGAACTTTTAATTTGTCGCTATTGTATGTATTTTTGTTACATAAAAATGAAAAAAGTTACAAGTTTAGTACATACAATAGAAAGTTTACATAAAAATGTAAAAAAGTTACAAGTTTAGTACATACAATAGAAAGTTTAACACACACAATAGCGACAAATTAAAAGTTCGATACACACAATAGAAACTTTTAAAGTTCGATACACACAATAGCAAAACGTGAGAACTTGGATACATTTTAGTGAACTAAACCCAAACAAATATAGTCAAAACACTTGATGTGATGTTAGATGTATTTATTTTTATGTATGAAAAAGCTCGGTTACACATAAAATTTTGAAATGGATATATAAGGAAACGACAACTATCAATACTCGACCATTATTGTTGTTTAATATCTTAGACAATCATGAAACTAATTAAATTAACTACATAGATTGTTCCAAACTTATCACAAATTACCAAAGTACAAGTAGACAAGTTCAATACAAACGGGATTTATCCAGACTTTGAATCCTTCTAACTAATCATGTCATAAACATACATACTACAAAGATTGGATCATGATAAATCATTCAGTGACACGCAAGGTAGATTAGGCTCCCTTTAGGGTTACCAAACCATACAAATCTTTGGAAAGCCAATGCGATAAACACACACTAACCACCTAAATTTGTTCGTTTTAAGATTTTGAAATTAGATATACTTGCTTTAATACATGTTTGTCAAAATCACAAGTTAATCAACCCTAATTTCAATTTTTTGAAAGTCAACTTCTAATTTTGAGATGATTTTGACAAAACACAACAAATACTTAATCTTTTTAAATCAAAGTACCATATATTCAACCAACAATATACCAAACAAGACTACTCATTTCTAAGAAAATGTCCCAAATATGCATACCATACAAGAATCATGGCAGTAACCACCATTTATAGCAAGAAACTAGCATGGATCTACTTGTTGAACATATAGACATTTGAGTATAAGCATTACATACATAAAGCTTTTCAACAAAACATCAATACAACACTCACATGGCTAGAATAAAGGATCAATTAGCCAAATATACTACATCGTTATAACAAGAATATCCATCTTCATGAAATTATCAACAACATGATCAATGTGGCAAATACAACAAAAACTAGCTAAGATTCATTTTAGCTTAGGTGAATAAATGTTTTTGATACTCATAATCACAAATACATCATTACAAATAACCGGAATACATGCATACATTTCGAAATATTAAAGAGGATGGAGAATACCAAAATCCAAATGAGCGAGGATGAATGCAAGAGTGTAGATGAAGAAGCTAAGCCTCCCAAATGATTAAGTACACCCTTTTTAAGCTCTAGGATCTCCCAAGTATCTCTCAAGCTGTAATTCTAGACCGAGAGAATGGGAGAAAGTGGTAAGAATTCGAAACCATGTTCCGTCTAGAAAATTGTAATTTAAACATAGATTAGATACTCTTACAGTCGTAAGGGGTACACTTATGACCGAGGATAAGGTTCTGACAGCATATGCAAATTGGCAAGTGGAGTTGTATAGGGGTGGTGGAGCCGCAAGCTACTTACGGCCGTAAAATGGGTTTTCTTCGAATAACATTCAAATAACCACAATTTAACCTCGGAAAAACAGTCCAAGTGGTGGAAAATTTGAAATTCATTCACTTCTAATTAGGCTCAAACAAACTCGGTCATGGTCACCACACCATAACCTACATCAATGCTCGGGTGTGGCACCTCAAAAACGTCAACACCACGACCTACTTCAAACACGGGCTTTGCCGCCTCAAACACAACACCACAACATACCTCAATGTAAATAGAAATCTCTTAGGGTGATAGCCATCCGTACGAAGTTACACCTCCGATTTTCCAAGATTTACGGTTCTATTAGCACTTATAGGAAAGGGTGCAACCAGTCCCCGGCCCAACAGCCTCAAACGAAAATCATCTCAAATTATGAATTCAATCTTAATCATGCATGCAACCATGTTAATCCTCATAATTTAAACCTCTTTTACTACTTACTTATTTTCAAATGACCTGTACTACTCTATCATGGGCATAATTCATCTTCTAAAGAGCATTTCATCACATAATTCATATAAATGCCACTTTCAATAAGTTCATTCAGAACTTTCTCAAGTAAGCATAAAAATAGAGCTTAATTTATATTTTAAAACAATTTTGACATATGAGCATTTATAGTTATCCGTAGATTACATGCTCAGAAATTCAATGTCATCAAAATAAAAGGATTGAACTTTATAAATTGTGACCGTGTATATATGCACAAACAAACAAATAGTGTGTGCGTTATCAAAATTGTATGTGAGAGAGAGCAAGAGGATAGAAAGAAGCTTCAACATCTTTCTTTTCTTTTTGCCGAATTCGATCATGAGAGTATGAAAGGTGGGATCAAACATTTATTTGGTGATTAGTGATAGCGATACACTAGGACTATTGAGTTGTAATCCATATTTAATAGTAATTACAATAAAATCTTTAGATTAATCACCAAATTTAATTCCATAAAACTCTTACACTACAAAGAAAAAGGTATTGGGCTCCACATATGTCGCCCTAAAGATCCAAAGTGTCGCCCCTATAATATCTTTAGGGGCTACATGTCGCCGCTATTGCTTCTTTGCCCCTGTTGCTTTATCGTTATTGCCTATAAGTCGCTGCTATTGCCTGTCGCCCTTTTTACTCATTATCGTGGGTCTCGTGGCTATTAGTGTCGTCACTAATTTTTTTAAAATATTTTCCTATTAACTGCACATAATTCCTTTTTATAATGCAAAATGATATTGCCACATCCAGAAATTATAGATAATCTGCGTATATTATACAAAACCCACCAACTAATACAAAATCCAAAATGTAATATACTTGTTTGTTACACAAAACAAAGTCTAATATCAAACATAAACTAATCTTCATCATTGTTATCATCATCATCATCCTCGTTCTCCCGTTCGCCGTGCATTACATATTGGGTGCTAACGATCGAAATATCTCCACAATTCTCGCTATAAATGTCGGATTGCTAAGAATAGCTTCAAGCTCTGGCTACAAAATAAATATGTACATTAATTATTAAATAATATAAGTCAAAACTACTTGAACGACCCATTATGACCCGTTACAAGTGAATTATGATCCATATACACCCATCACGATTCGCTACAAGTAAATATAACTTATACCGACCCATTATGATCCGTTACAAGTAAATAACTTATATTGATCCATTATGTCCCGGCAACAAGTCGATATAACTCATACCTACCAATTAGGATCCGTTACAAGTAAATATGACACACACACGTATCAATTATGACTCGTTACAAGTAGATATGTCCCATAAAGACTTACTACGGGTCGTTCAAGTAAATATGACCCATACCTAACCATTATCATTCATTACAAGCAAATATGATTCATGGAAACCCATAATAACCCATTACAAGCAAATTGTGATTCATATAGACCCGTAATGATTCACCACAAGTAAAAATAACTTATACCAACCCATTATGATCTGTTACAAGTAAGTATTACCCATACATGTGCCTTTGTATGCGGTGATATCTGTGACAGGCCCTCGGAGTAGGCAATAGTAGTCTTCCTTGCAAAAAGTTTATGTCTGATGCCTTTAATATGTTCTCGACGAGAACCCAAAACCTTTTAAAAAACAGTTGGTTCGTCTACAGGAGTTGTATTGCTCGAGGAGGCTGAGAGTTTAGTTTGTTGAGTAAGCTAGGTTTTCGCGGTCCATCATTTTTATTAGTCATTAATTTATTTTAATCAATGGCTAACAATTTTGGTGGCTTATTTATGATTCGTTATTGAGGTGTATTTGGGAAAAATTAAGTCAATCTAATAACCACTCATCCTTCCTGACGTAATTCATGGTTGGGTAAATATATAAATGACTAAAATACCCCTATTAATGAGTCACTAGAGGACTTGAACTCACAATTTTATATGACACACTCCCTAAACCTAAACCTAATTCTACATCATTTTGTTCACTAGAGGACTTAAACCCACAACTTTATGAGACACCAAAAACACTAGATATCGTTAGACTATAAGCCTTTTGATTTGTATATATATTTGTTCTGTAGTTTTCAATGATAATGCACAACCTGTAACACGTTGATAACATTCGACAAATTTTATGTATGGTTTAATTTAACATCCGAGTGCGTATTAATTATAAATATGTTACTACAAAACATCTTTATCATTCTCTTTATATTTTATTGTTTGTTTGATCATAAAACCATATCTATAAAAACATATTCATTTACGTTTGAAAGCAAAAGAATATATTTTATATTATTAATTTATATTTTCCGCAATCCAAATTGCGAGTATGCAAAAATCTTTGCATAATATTATCAATTATATTTTATTGTTGACTAGAGTGTTAATGTGTTATATAATATGCCATATCCAAGCATAACTTTGAATTATTAATTCTTTAACAATTGAATCTCATAACTAAGGGGTGTTTGGTTCAAGTTTTATTTTTGAAAGGATTTGTATTTATAATATGATTGGTATTTGATGGGATTTGCATTTGGTGGGATTTAAAATCCCATCTTGTGTTTGGTTCATATTTCTTAAGTGGAATTTCCACCACCACTAAACTTCATCAACAGCCAACCACCACACCTATTGCCACCATCGAAGAGGAAGGACGACGACGGCGAACGATGGTGGACGACGAACGATGGCGACAGCGAAGGCGAACAACGGTGGACGACGAACGACGGCGGGTTTCTGATGGTGGACGACGAACGACGGCGACAATGAAGGCGAACGACGGCAGACGAAGGCGAACGACGGTGGACGACGAACGACGCCGGGTTTCTGATGGTGGACGATGAACGACGGTGACAACGAAGGCGAACGACGGCGGACGAACGAACGACGGCGAACGACGAAGGGTTTGACGGTGGACAACGAAGCAACGGCGAATGGCGACAACGAACGGGTGACGGCTACGGGTGACAGCGACGGCGAATTACGACAACGAGCGGGTGACGGGTGACGGCGACGGTCTTGCCACGATGGCGACTGCGAAATTGGTGATGGTTCACCGGAATATTAGCCGGAGAGTCGCCGGAGAGAATACCTCATCTGAGGGATTTCAAAATACCAGGGGGAGTGGAAGGATTTAAAAATCCCTCATCTGTGGGATTTTATAAAATTTTAGGATTTAAAATCTCATCTCATTTTGCCAAACCAAACACCACATTTGGAGGGATTTGAAATCTCAATCTCATGAAATCCTCCCAAATGACGCCAACCAAACACCCCCAAAGAGTATGAGGAATGATCACTACCCTACCATCACATGCCCTACCATATTAAGTTTTTACTTCTATTGCTTAGTTCATCACTATTATACAATCAACTAATTAATCAAAAATAAATAAATAAAACAAAAAGAGAATAAAAATTCAGACCTGATGAAGACCATCACGTGTCTACATCGCAAGGCCTTTCCGCCATAACGTGATGAAATGGGAGAGGCTCTCCAACCACGGAGTGATAGAGCACCACACAACCTCGCCACTATCCACTATCTTTACTATAATCCATTGTCTTAAGTACTCTTAGATAACTCCAGTCTATTTTGTTTAATAATATATTATTTATTTTCTGATAATATTATGGTCAAATATTATAAAGTACATACGAGTTCCCACTGCACCGACGATAAACATGTCCATTTCGTGTATTATAAGGGTCCCAATTAACTTTAGTACCACATATATGGACGTGTGCGTGCGTGGAGCCGTACGTGGACAAGGCATATATATAATAACCATTCTTTTTAATAAATCGTTAACAATGCCAATGCTTTATTACAAATCTAACTTTTTTTTTGCTAATAAAAGTAATATAAGTTGTCCCAACTTGAGTTGAATAAAAATATAATTAAATATAAAAATTCGTTATAAAATGTTCTAAGAAAAAAATATGATATTTTCAAATTTCTTTTAAGGTTACAAAATGTTCTATTATAAAATACATTTATTTTTGTTTAAATAGGAGGTGAATCAATGCCAAACTTATACATAATGAAAAACTTATATTTATTAAGTGATCATGACAAGATATATATTGGAAGTTTCAAAAGAGAATGTATGTTTGGTAAGAATGAGAGATTTAATCATGGCCTTTCATTTGGTTTGATCGGATGGTCTATATTTAGTCTTTAATTTTATTTATTACCCAATTATGAATTGGGACGGTCATGAATTGCAATCGTTAGATCTAATACATTAACATATAATTAATTGATGGCTAGGATTTGTTCTCTTATTCTCATCTAAATATACATTCTCACAATAACCCTCCTATATACACATAAGGATTGAAATAAGCAAAGCCTCTACCTAAGTAGGGGCGTATGACTATCAAAATAAGAAATGAGTTCCTTAGCACTTGGAGAAATTATTTAACATTGTATTATGTAAACTTGAAACAAAGGAAGCTTCAACATGGACACTCACGTTAACTGCGGCGTGGATTGAGACATATTGTCTTGAACTAAATGGAACTGATATTTTAGTTTAAAACTAGACACTCACATGCACCCGGCCAATAGATCTCATGTCTTTAACAATATATCAAGCTTGAGAGGCTTGGTCAAAATGTCTATAATGTGCACTCGATTGGAAAATTAACTTAATGACTCTATCCTTAACAAGTTATCGAAGAAAGTAGAACCTTACATTTATGTGTCTTTAGGTAGTTAATTATTGGTTAGTAGTTGATTATTTAAAAGGTGTGTGCATGCGCATGAGCGTTAGTTCATGGAGGGAGCCGGTGATTATTTTCACTATGGCCCTCCATAGTGAAAATCACTATAAGGAAAGCAATCCTCATCAAAGACAACATGCCGAGAAATAAGGACATTTTGAGTGATTAGATCAAGGCAAGGAATGAGATAAAAACAGGCTGGAGCTCGTGGAACTAGCTTGTGAGAAGTAATGGAAGAAGTGTTGGGATAACAGAGGCACCCAAAAACACACAAGTGAGAGTTTGAGGGAAAGAAGCCAAAAAGAATCTCAAAATGTGTCTTATAAGAGAGTGTGGTGGTGGGAAGCAGATTTAGAGTGTGCACAACAGTGTGTAAAGCTTCAACCCAAAGAAATGTGTGAAGCTTAGCTTGAAACATGAAGGTACGAAGTATGTTGTTGATAGACCGAATACTTCGTTCAGTCTTCCCATTTTGTTTTGACGTGTACGGACAGGAGAATCTTATTTTAATACCATTTGATTGCAATGGATTTAACAAAGACCAAATATTAAATTCCCTACCATTGTCACATTTGAAAGATTGAATATCTGTTTGAAACTAATTTAAAACATAAACCCGAAATTTAGTAAAAACCGAGAGCACGTCAGACTTGGCACGTAATGGAAATACCCATAGAAAGTGAGAAAAATCATCTAGAAGCAAAATATAGTAATTAAAACCACCACAACTTAAAACTGGAGATGTCTATAAATCTGAATGAACAAGCTCAAACACATGAGAAGGTTTAGTATTAGAAGCAGAAAAGGGTAAGTGACGATGTTTACCAAGATGAAAAGCATGACATAAACTAAAGGTCTTAGTAGAAACAGTAATAAATTTACGAGAATTTAAAAATTGAAGAATAGCAGGGCCGGGATGCCCAAGACGGCGATGCCAGGTTGTAAGTGACACAACAGCAAGAGCAGTAACAAGACATGCGCATGCATGAAGGGAAGAGCGGGATAAAAGTCTCCAGTAATGTAGCAACGTTGAAGAGTGACACCTGTTTTAAGACCCTTCACGGAGAAACTAGATGGATCAAATTCAACAGATGCAGAATTGTCAGTGGTAAAATGTCAAACATAATGAGATTTTTAACCATTTTATTGGAAACAAGAACATCCTTTAAAATAAAACGATTGTTAGAGTGGGGTAAAAAACTTTTGCCAATTAGCTCAACAAGAAGTAAAGCACCATTCCCAACCATGATGTATTTGGACGTATTACATTTGTAAAAGAAAGTAAGTTACATTGGTTGAAGTACTGTGCGAGCTCGCTCCTATGTCCATGTAGTAGTTGATATCTGGAGGTTGTTGCATGACATAGACGAAAAACCGAAGCAAGATCAGTGTATTGAGATATATTTGGTGTAGCTACGTGACCACTGAAGGAATGCTGTTGGACAGGTTGAGGTGCCGGTGTAGCAGATTACAGTGTGCTAGGGCTGTAGTACCCGTAGGTAGGCAACATAGTGGACTGCGATGGCTGAAGAGATAAGGGTTGCCCAGTTTGCAAATGATGGTTAGTAGGGCGAGGAGATGGTGGCTGCTGAACCTGAAATGGTGATGGTGACATATGTTGCTGAGCCAAGTAATATATGGGTGTAAATGTGAACTATGGTTAACCAAAATAAGCCTAGTCTGAACCAAGGATTCCTGTATGTTGTTGAGTCAACAAATTCTATGTGAAG
>JAUEJL010064340.1:0-17757 GCA_032274825.1 Drosophyllum lusitanicum | reverse complement strand
AACACATAATTTCTTGTCTTTTTACCGAACTTCAATTATTTATTTATCTTTCAAATTAATCAAACTTTTTACGTCATTCGTATAATATAGGTATTATTAGTATACGTCTATACGAGGCCCCCCCTATTCAAAAATCCTAGCTCCGCCCCTGTCCCCATCACTATCCATTCTACACTCCGGACGCATGTTTCGCATTCTTTATTAATTATATATTTTCAGCATCCATAATAGTTTTATAAATACATGCATATCCTTGTAAATTTTATAAACTATGTATACATATACATATCCTAACAAATCTTTATCTTTATCTTTATTATAAATAAAAGACTAACTTAAGAAAAACCTATTATATAATTCTAACCATTGATTTAGATAAAAACTTTTAATGATCAAATCTAAACCATCCATTTTAATCAAAATTAAAATTCAATTTTGACTTTTCCAAGTCAAACAAATAAAATTCTCTCTAATAATCTAAATTTTAGATTATTCGATCCTAAAAGAACTTTCAGATTTAATTACTTTATAGTTACACAAACGTTGATAATTATAAAGTTTTAATAAATTCAATATTGATTTTAAAAACCTACGTAAATTATATCCTATGTTTTGAATTTAAAATTTTGATAAAATAGTTTTAATTGTTATATATTTATTTATGTAATACAGTATTTAAGGTCTATAAAAGGCATATGTGAAATCTTCTATCTAATATAAATAAAATACTAACATATATCAAATTTATTGAATGGTCCTAATATTTTATTTAATAAAATAAAGTTAATTACTTACACCATTCATTTAATCAAAAATAAAATTTCAGTTTTGACTCTTATAAGTTAAAATAATCAAAATTATTAGAGAAATTTTATATATGTCAATTTAAACCTTAAAATATCATATTTGTCCACTCTAATTTACAAACATCATATTAAACCTTTATAACATTTCAAAACATCAAATTTAACCAAATTTTTAATTTTATCATTTTAAAATATTTTATAATTATTTTAATTTTTGTGTTTATAACAAATAAATATTTGGCCTTATTGTCTAAATTTTAACAATAATGATTGATAGTTTGTACAAGAAATACAATCACATCTCTTCGTATCATAATACTATGTTTCTTTTGTCACATATGCTCTCAATCTCGCGTCTACGCTTCCACTAGTGGTCAGATATTTATTGGTCGTCTATTGTCATTTCTTTCGTGTTTTATGATTATTTAATACATTTTTATTAATGTTTAATATTTATAATTTTGTTAACCAACCCGTGTATCACACAGGTGTCTAATCTAGTATTAAAACTACATTAATATCTTTATAAGCTCTTATTTATATTCAAATATCTTTTTAGGAATAATCAAATCATAAAAAAATTTAAAAATATTTTCTCTAAATTAATTTATACCTAAATTTACTTAAATAACTTTGTCTAGATTGAAAAAATATCAAACCTTTGAAAACTTGATTAACTACAAAGTCGATGAACCAAATCATGAGAACAACTGTGAAAGTCAAATTCATATCCTCCTTGTGGTTTGTTTGCTCTCACAAACACTTGAATCAGAATCATCATGATACCAACCAACCAATTTATGAGCTTTCAACACAATGTCCTAGAACCAATAACAAGCAGGCAATGATGAAGATGAAATCAAAACAATACATTGTCAACATTAGGCATCACCGCCATAACTGTCATGAACATATCTGAATCGATAGTAGAAAATCCCAGCGAGCCAGAGTTAACGAACCACATATCTGAAATCGATGCTACCTGCCATCAGACGCTCCATCTCTGGCTCTGCTCCATTTGACGCCTCCACTTCATCTCTAGTGGCTACTCAACAAATCTGTAATTGTCAGTCACTTTGTTAGTTACTGCCACTTCCACTCCCGTCGATGACAACCATGAGGACCACCATCGTCGTTACCACACAATTCACAGGGTTGGTCGATTAGGGTTTCGTTAAAATCGGAATCCAAACATGAACACACACTCACCAGTTGACTTGGTAGAGGTGATGTTGTTGGAAGTCACTGGTGGTGTTGTGTGAGGGTGTGTATAGTGGTGGTGGTGTTGTTATTGGTCTCCGATATGTTGTGGTGGTTGAAGACAAAAGGGTCGTGGCCAGTGGGATGGCTGGTGGTGGCCAATAGTGATATATGCGTGTGTCGAATGAGAAAGCGGAGATAGAGTGTGTGAGAGATAAAGATATGTAACTTTTAAAGATTAAAAAGAAAATGATTTCTGCCTCGTATGTTGTTTTTTTATTTTATTTGTTATTCTTCTCTCCGTTGTACTTATTCTAGCGTTTGACTGCTTGTTTCCCTTATTAATAAAATATCGATGCCGTTAAAAAAAGAACATGTATACAAGAATATAATTAATTCTAATTATATTTTTATTTAAACATTAAAATAAAAAGAAAATGAAAAGTAAGAAAATAAGGGCAATTTAGTCATTTTTGTCTGGGGAAAAGACCAAAATTGCAATAAAGTAGGTACAATAAGGATTGAACCCGTAACTTTTCGCCAAAAGACCAAACGCGTAATTTCTAGCAATCACGAATTAACTTTCTTATATTTATATTGCGTGTAGTCATATGTTAAGTTCTTATTATGGTTAGGTTTTTATGGAGAGAAGTTTATATCTTGCAGTCTGTTCTCCTAGACTCTGTTATCTTAAAAAAAAAGTAAAAAACGAAAATATGTATTACAGTCTAAGACTATCAACATCTCATAATCAATGTCTTCTTATATGTCATGCAAGCATTACATCAGTTTTTCCTTATATTCATTTTCAACCTACAAACCCTCACATTAATTACACACAACTCTACCAAGAAGGAAGAGAGAGAAACAAGGGAGAGGGATGAGAAGTTTACGGGTTGGGTAACCAGCAAGATATAAGATATGTGAAGAGGGCGATGATGTTTTTAGAAATCTAGTGGCTATCTCACTTTAGATAACCTAACGATTTCTAATTTTCAGATAATTAGCCTAATACAAAAACTATCTGTTTAAATAAATCAAATATAAAAATTTTATTTATTAAAAAAAATCAAATGTAAAGAGCATCACACTTATGACATGTTTGAGACCCACATGTAGTATGCTGGTTAGCAATTGGACGTGTTTTATTTACTTTATTCATTCATGTGTTACCGAGGAGGGCGTGTAGTATCCCATTGTCATTGCCTTTAACCATTCATTTCATCATTAACCAAGAAGCAGGACGTTATAATTATTAAACGCAGCTTTTTCCTTCCCTTCGCTTTATTATATAAGAATAACAAAACCCCCCACCTCCTCTCACTCACTCCCTCACATTCACATTTCAACCTACGGGCCACTATGGCTGCTTCTTTCCTACACATCCTCTTCCTCCTCCTCTTAACCTTCTTCTCCGCCTCCGTCACGGCTTTCCCCCGCCGCCGTGTCGCCGCCCACAACTACAAAGATGCCCTCACTAAATCCCTTATTTTCTTTGAAGGCCAAAGGTCCGGCAAACTCCCCCCGAACCAGAGGATCACTTGGAGGAAAAACTCCGGTCTTTCCGACGGAGCAGCCATGAAAGTATGCCGCCTTTTCATCATAATCAGCACCCAACTAGCATAAAGATTGATTATTCAAACTGGGTTTCTTATTGTCTTTCTAATCTTGACAATGCAGGTGGATTTAGTAGGTGGGTACTACGACGCCGGTGACAACGTCAAGTTTGGTTTTCCAATGGCCTTCACCACCACAATGCTGTCATGGAGCGTGCTTGAATTCGGTGGATTGATGAAAAGTGAGTTGGGAAATGCGAAAGAAGCCATTCGCTGGGCTACAGATTACTTGCTTAAAGCTACTGCAGAACCAGATGTTATATATGTTCAGGTACATTAATAATACTTGATTAAAATCATATGGAAACTTGTTATTTTCTGCTCTTTTTAGTAAAAGATTTTATTGGTATAATAAAAGGTAGGCGATGCAACAAAGGACCATGCTTGCTGGGAGAGACCTGAAGATATGGACACACCAAGAACAGTGTTGAAGATTGACAGAAATACCCCTGGTACCGAGGTTGCTGCTGAGACAGCTGCTGCACTTGCTTCTGCTTCTTTAGTTTTCAGGAAGTCCGACCGTACTTACTCCAAGCTTCTACTTAAAAGGGCAATTAGGGTAAATAAATAAAATTCTCCCTATATCCTCTGTTTCAGTTCTCAAGGGTAGTAATGTAATTTCAACCAATACTTATGTGAGTATGTCACAACAGGTGTTCGAGTTTGCTGATAAGTACAGAGGTTCCTACAGCAAGGGGCTCAAGAAATTTGTTTGCCCTTATTATTGCTCCTATTCCGGATACGAGGTAATTTAATTAAGTAACAAAGATTCTTGATTATTAAGATAATCAATTATTTAATTAATACCAATTAATGTTTTGGCTTTCAAAAAAAAAAACAAACCAATTAATGTTTTGGGTATGTGAATATGTGAATGAAATTAGGATGAATTGTTATGGGGAGCAGCATGGTTACACAAAGCCACAAGGAGCCCAAAATACCTAAACTACATTCAAGCCAATGGTCAAACCCTAGGTGCTGCTGAGACTGATAATACCTTTGGGTGGGACAATAAGCATGCTGGTGCCAGGGTTCTTCTCTCCAAGGTCTGCTGCACCCTCAATAAAATAATTAAAAATCTTACTTTTTATATAATTACTGACTTGCTTTGCTGTTAAATTTGTGTTAATTGACAGGCATTCCTAGTTCAGAAGCTCCAATCACTCCATGACTACAAGGGTCATGCAGATAACTTCATATGTTCATTGATTCCAGGGGCACCTTTCTCCCAATCCGAGTACACCCCAGGTTCTAAATATGTTTTACATTTTTGGCTATGTGAAAAAATGTGATTTTTTTACTAAATTAGGGGACTAATTATGTTATTCAATTGTAGGGGGGCTTTTGTTCAAAATGGACGACTCTAACATGCAATATGTGACATCTGCTTCCTTTTTACTAGTCACTTATGCCAAATACTTAACCCAAGCCAAGAAAGTAGTAAACTGTGGTGGTTCTATTGTCACACCAAAACGACTTCGTTCTATTGCAAAGAAACAGGTGGACTACTTACTGGGAGACAATCCATTGAAGATGTCATACATGGTGGGATACGGTCCACGATACCCACAAAGAATCCACCACAGGGGATCATCTCTGCCGTCCATTTCCGCACACCCGGCGAAAATAGAATGTGGGTCGGGTTTTTCCATCATGCATTCCGAGATTCCTAACCCGAATATACTAATTGGGGCTGTGGTTGGTGGGCCGGATGAGAAAGACCACTTCCCAGATGTGCGGTCGGATTATTTCCAATCGGAACCGGCGACTTACATCAATGCACCACTGGTTGGGGCGTTGTCTTACCTGGCTCACTCATTTGGGCAGCTTTAGAGAAATGTTGACTAACATCCATCCAGTATCTTGTTTGACTATTGAAGAAGGGTAGTAGAGGTAGTGGAAAACCAAAATTCCTCGAGCCCTGAGAACAAAAATGCGATTTGCGCAGATATCTATAATCTTCTATATATAATATATAATATTTTATTTAGAAATTACTAGTTTGATGTGGGTATTTTTATTTTTTTAGCACGTGAATGCAAATGTAATCTGCGTACAAGAACCGGCGTTATTTATGTAGCCGTATGAATTCGCATGAATGTATTTTGAGGAAGTTGTTTTTGACATATTTTGGATACGTGCTGTTTTTTTAAGTACGAAGTTTGATCTGGGGAGAATGTCCGGTGTCTGTCTATTCATGAATGTCGTTACTTAACTTCTACACAAGTATATAACTTATTAGTGTTTTTTTTAAGGCCCAAGTTATTGAAGGGTTTAATAAATAGAACAAAAATATCAAGTAAATACAACAAGATTGTCTGCTACATTTATTCTCCTTGCATCCAAATGAAATTACTAGTCTACTACATTGTTGACACAGCCCATGTTCAGGGCAGGGTTTATATGGGCTTTAGACATAAATATCGTTGGATTCTCAACATGTCATATTTGAAGGTTTAATAAAAAGATCAAGTCTTTAAAGTAGAGACTTTTTACAAGAATTTTTTTCAAAACCGAACCAGAACACCGGTCTAAATGGGAATTGTTTTCAAAAACCGATTGCAAATGAACTAACGGCGAACCGACGATCAAACCACTTTCTTTTTTGCTTTCGCTTTTTATATTGCAATTTTGTATTTCGAAACCAATTAGACGACTGATGTGGTTGAACCAGTATACAGGAAGGAATACCGGTTCGATAATCAGTTCGCTTTTCGAAACCATGACTACAAGTAAAATCTCTAAAAAGGCTTGAACTTTTAATTTTAGTTCCATCTAGTTTTATGAAAAAATACTAGCATATGTCGATATAAGATTTTGATGGAACAATCTTTTACGCTGTGAATAGTGAGAACTCTTCATTCCACTTTTCACATATTTACAATACTTTTTTTCTACAGGGAACATGAAAACATAACAACTTCAAAACAGAAGGATGACATGAACATTGCATTTACAGGGGCCACAAAAAAGAATCCACGAAAGCTGTCTACTTTACGAGCTCTCACGCCTTCACGCTGCATGTTACAACGTTTTAGAGTACTTTCATAGAGTTTTCACTGTTGGCACAGAAAAAGCAAAACCCAGGGATAAAAGATTGGCTATATATTCTTAATCTAAAATACAGTACAACTCGATTTTTTTATATCAATTCTGTTTAAATAATTATACCCAGTGACAATAACTCTTAGCATATCTATGTTGCAGGTTTGACTGTAGGAAATTTCTACTGATTTTTGTTTATTCAGCAAAGAAAATTTTACGAAATGGCTTATAACCTAGTGGTATTTGGTATTCTATAAGGTTGTAGATTCAAGTAGCGTAATAAACAAAATAGTATAGAATTAGGTTTAAAGAGTATGTATGTTTAGCCGTTAAAAAAAATAAAAGAAAATGTTATGACCATTGGAATGATCATCATATGGAATAGCATCGCTACTACACTTGTGAAAAGAAAAGGAAAAAGAAAATGACAAATGGGGACAACTACCATATTACCTGGAAAGGAGGTGGATAGGATAATAGTTCCAAGAAATTAAAAAGTAAAAATGTTTCAAAATAGCAATAGGCAGGATTATAGTATTACCGTTGGTGTGGAGCCCAACGATTTGACCCATCAAACTCTTTACAAGTATGAGGGAGTGTGCGTGTCACGTGGTTAAAAGGCTGCAAATTTCCAGTATGTCAGATATGATATTGAAATGTGAGGTCTACCAAAGA
This sequence comes from Drosophyllum lusitanicum, assembly GCA_032274825.1. Taxonomy (NCBI): domain Eukaryota; kingdom Viridiplantae; phylum Streptophyta; class Magnoliopsida; order Caryophyllales; family Drosophyllaceae; genus Drosophyllum; species Drosophyllum lusitanicum. Next base: position 10,415 of record JAUEJL010064340.1, on the reverse strand, counting down.
TATGAATAAGAAAAAAAAAGTGGGTATCAAACAAAAGACCAATTCAATGTTAACGTGAACAACTAATTAAGCAACGCTTTTATACAGACCAAAAGACCTTCCTACCCTGCTCTCCTAACCCAATCCATCACAATTTCACACTTATCATCATCATTAAGTATTATAAGAAACCCGAGTACACCCCCTCTAATGCTAGCACTAAGTAATTATTCATGATCTGTACTCGCATCTTATAACTTGAAGAGTGATCAAAACACGATATTTTTTAAGATCCATATGATACAAAACAAATATACGTTTCTTCATTCTAGACTGGGACGCTCCCAAATTGACATTTATACAACCACGAAGATGCTTTTGCATTTGTAACCAAAATAAACTTAACTTTATTTATGTTGAGTGATACCATGGAAGCTCACCCAGCTACATAAAGTGACTTAGTGGGTAGTACCGTCCTTGACTCCCTTACTACCTTTGTTGCTTTCATCCTGGGGCTCATTATCAACTGCCAATGGAACAGATTTCACCTGACACACAGATCAACAAAGTAAAATTAAGTTAATGTAAGTAGCGATAAATCATAATCACATACTTCATACCGTAAAGAAAATGCATTTTCATTCTTGAGATTGGACCTATTAGCTTAAGAGTTTAAATGATAAGATTGAAACACAAGATTATGTTGGGATGTAGTATCCTTCATCGGTTATGCAGTTCATATTTTTGTCAATATTTATACATCTTACAGCAATATTAAATCAAAACATTGGTCAAATTGAGTTTGACGAGAGTTGTAGAGAGTAAAAGAGAGGACAGAACCAGTACTCCGTAAGGTTGATATAAATGTGTTAATGTATACGCCTAGAGGTGGCACACAATGCAAGTTGAGTTGTTGAGAAAATGGACCAAAATGGGTTTGGTTGGAACGAGTAAAAAGTTAAACATGACAACAAAGGGCTGTGTCGAAGTGAACCGTCAACCTGTTTTGTCCTGGTCATTTTGGAAGTTTTATCAATAATTAATGTACTAAATATGACTATAAAAACTATTATATCAAAGAAAGATATAATCTGTTTGAAGAAATCGATCTAGGATGTTGAAAACCTTTGAATAACACCTTGGAACCCATTTGACTCTATTTCTTTTGAGGTAAGATTTTTTCTTTAACTTGACCTATATGCCCTGTTAAAGATGAAATCTAACCTACATCAACCCACTATAATGCATGGATTGAAAGTGCCACCTCTACATCTGCCCCTCAAGTAGGCATCATGAACCTACCAAAGTACCAAGTGATAATTATGTAGCTGAAGTGTTGTCAGGTCATACTAGTAGAACAAAGAGAGAGATCATGAAGGTTTTAGATATGCACTAGAACAAAAAGAAAAACAGAATATTAAATCTCGAAATTGCTTAAGATTGGATGGGAGTAACACATTCTTTAGGAGAAAGAAAGTCAAAGCTGTTGGCCTTTATTCTTTAATTCTCTTCAATCTATCTCAACTAGTTTGTGATCAAAGTACACTTAGTCCTGGAGAATAAGCTTAAGAAGAAAATTCAATGCATAAAACATAAATAGACTTTGAAGCTCACCAGATCACGGAACTTAAGGATGTAGAACATCTCTAGATATCGTCGAGTTTCACGTCTCTCAAGTTTAGAGACATACTTCCAGAAGCTGTAAACTCCAGCTAATGTCATCAAACGTTCAGAGTATATCTTCCATGTGTACCTACAACATTACAAAATTCTCTCAAGTCAATTATTAGTCAAGTGTTGAAGAAGCATCAGTTTTGATATGAAATAATATTGCCTTTCATATATTCTTTTAAGCCCGCTTTCTGATATTTTCACCCAGTAATTTGGTTCCTCCTTGCATTTCTGGAAGAAATTAGCCATTGTGACTGCCGCGCTATCTGGATGATATGGATCAATATGGAAACCTGACACACCATCTTCTATTATCTCCGCTGGACCACCATGGCATGTTGCAAATGTTGGAAGCCCACAAGTCATGGCCTCCACCACTGTAAGTCCAAAAGCTTCGTAAAAAGCAGGCTGATAAACCACAAAGACAGAACTTTTATTAATTTCTTAAAACGAGTATGGAATTTAATCATCCATGTGCAAAGTAAGCGGAATAAATATAAACTATTATTACCTGTACAAAGATGCCTCTTCCATCAGCAATATACCGATAAAGTTCACCATTTTGAGCACGGTTCGTTTGGGCTGAAATCCATCTCACCTGACCATCCAGTTTGTATTGCTTGAAAAGATGATGCATTTTTTCAATTTCAGAAATTTCTTCTCTGTCACTGGACCTCTTCACATTGTTGTAACCAGCAACCACAACAAGGTTTGCAAGTTCCCTGAGCTTGTTGCTCTTAGCATACCACTCGACCAGACCCGTGATATTCTTCACATGATCAAGTCTTGCCATTGAAAAGATTATGGGTTTTGACTGATCACTCAAATTTCCACTGCACGAGTTTTAAAAAAAATGCCAATTGTCGCACATAGTCAGCTCCAGGTATATTAAGATTTCCATTTCGTCCTTAGATAGATTTTATTCATCTTTAGCTTAACCACAACTGTTCAGAATCAAAAGCTATTTGTTCTGAACCTCACCTTTGATTGACTCAATATAAAATTAGGTTAAAGACTGAAGCATGATGTTGATAGCATCATGATTTTATCTGAAATCTGTCTGAATTTGAAATGAAAAAATGTAATGACATGGAAAGAATGACTCACACATGGTCCTCATTCTGCTCAGGGTCAAACAACAACTTCTCAATTCTACTGTGAAGAGATGTGAGTCTTTTTTCCTTCTCAGTATATGAGAAGTAAATAGTCATATCTGCCCCTGGAGAGACAATGTTGAACTTTGGATCAAAGACGTCAATACCATGAACCACCCTGTAGAGGCCTGGGAGAGTGAAAGATGAATGACTTTCGTATTGGCCAACTGTATTCTTCCTGAAACAAATTTATCATCCCGATAATCAACTATCAAACAACTCTCAATTGGTTGTAGTCATATGCAAAAATGACATAAGTTTATGGCATGCAGATATGAAACAAACAGTAATGGCATGATAATCAACTATCCTAACTCCATTGTTATTATATGGTTAAATGAACTAAGTACATGCCGTTCAAAAAAAATGAACTAAGTACATGCCAAGCTGATACAAGTAGCTATGAAATCTCGAATATGCATAAGTTCGTTTTTGCCATTTTGTGGATACCACAAAAGGAACTATATGAATAGAATTCGAACTAATTTGGTTCAAAGACACATGATTAAGAAAGTCCAAGGTGGTTTGATTGATTTATAATTTCTTTGAAGGACTACAAGCAATCAGGAGCAACAGAAATGGTGTTTGTTCCTTTTCTAGACAGGTCATAGTTATTTTAGTGAAGATGAAACTATCATCACCCATAGGACACTTACGTTCCTGCAATCTCTTGGTATGTGCTGGTGATGATAAAATCTGCATTGTTCATGGCTAGAAGGTCAGCAGTAAATTGACAAGAAAAGTGATATTTCTCATCAAATTTCTTCCAATATAGGTCGGAATCAGGATATTTTGTTTTTTCCAGGGCATGAGCAATGTTGCACTGCATTTGGTCAAAAGTTTGATTAATGAATTTCACCACTTAGTGAGAACTTGAAGTTTTCATCTTCAAAAAGGTTTCCTACCTGGGTTACTCCCATCTTGTAAGATAATAAGGAGGCGACAAGATTTCCATCGCTGTAATTTCCAATTATAAGATCTGGAGAACCATGTAATTCGGCAGAAATCTCACTTGCTGCATCCTAATAATGAAAATCAAACAGAGTATTTATTGCAAAAATCAAAGAATAACAGTTATTTCTTTTGGATGTATGGGGTGAAAGGGAAGAAAAAAGATATGGAAGAAGAAAGATAACACACCCTAATTACATATGCCACTTACAACAACAAATATTATAGTTTTACCAAGGAAATAATATGGTAAAGCTCACTTGGAAGCAATTTAGAAATGCACAAGTCGTAGCAATGACTAAATTATGCAATCATCTAAACCAGAAGAAGCAAATTTGACACTGTCAATACAAATGTTTATAAGATTAAGTTTCCATGTAAGATGATCTCCGGCTGTCACTATTGGTGCTAATTACAACTGAAGTCCCATCAAGTTGATATATCATTTGGTGAACTTTGATTTCAAAAGCCATTACAGCAATTAAATTGGTTTACCCTCTTGTGCACAAAGCTACTAACTTCTGGGGGGAAAAAACATAGGCAACCCATTAGATATCTTCCAAAAGACCAATGACAGAGAACCATATCTTCATAGAAACATGCTATGGTACAAGCAGACACCCCAGATTAGAAGGTGTCGGTTGCATCACTGGACCAGGTTTATTATGCTCTAACTTCTATTACATACATTCCTAATATAACTATAGACAAATTTATGAAATAGCTTGGATAACATATTGTCTTCAATACAGTAACAACAGAAAAATAGCGCTATGTAACATCTGACCCAGCAAAAGATTATGAAATTTTGATTTGATAGATGATTTACCTCTGCAAACTTCTCCAGATAAGGCCACACATCAAACCTCGAGATCCACTTACGAAGAATCCCTTTCTCAGTCCTGAAAGGAACACGTAATATATGGGTATGTTCAGTTCCACAGACTCTCTCCAGTCGCTGATTACACGAAGTACCTTTTGCATCAGGTATCAACCGAGTCACCTTAAATGACAAGTTAAATAGCAAGAGATAAGTTCCAAAAGTAGTGCTAATAGAAAACAAATACATTCCTAAACAGAACCAGACATGGAACTGGTTAAATGCACAAGTCTTTTGGAAAACAGTGACTCGAATCTCAAGCTTAGACGTACAATTAGAATCTTAGGTTTGATATCCAGTCCTTGATGCTGTAATTTAAGAAGCATTTCATTCTCCAAGGCACGAACTTGATCCAGTATATATACAATCTGTGTCCAAAACAAAATGAAGCATCATTTGCTGGGTTTCTGTGTCAAACATAAGATATAATCTTGTTGCCAATCAAATGCTCAAACCATTAAAGAAGATACACTCCAATATCATAATCCAACTAAAATATACATACGAAGTTCATATCATAGTTCAATTAATGGTAAAACTTAAAAGAATGTACCTGGCCACCAGTATCTGGCAACCCCAAAACATTTGCTTGCCCAAAGTAACCATGTATTGATAATATGACAACGTTAAAGACCATTGGTATTCTAGCAAGAAAAGTTTCCAGAATGGAAGGATCAGGAGCTTGAAGAATATCGGAAAGGAGATGCATCATCTCAAGGATTCTTTCAGCATTATTTCCCCATCCTCTTTCGAATCCCATTCCTTGCAATCTGCATTCATATAAAGTTATAATGCATGAAAGGAAAAAAAACAAAAAACATGAGCTGGAATGCAGGGTCTTTGAAAGAAAGATGCTGACTCGTATTGAAACTCTGAGTAGGCTGTATCAGATGGTAGCTTAGAAAGATAATCCTCTGCCTTAGCCAAAGAAGATTGAAGTCTGACCGTGCTATGTATACTGTCATTCAACATCATCACCTACACAGCGATTAACAAGGCTAATTATGTTTCCAAATCCCTGCATACCATTCTAATAATCATGTAAATGAAAAGTTATAGCTACTTGCATTGATCAACAAAGATAATGGAAGCCAGAGGAGATATACACAAAGTAGTTCATCAAAGTAACTAGGGTCATGTTTGATTTGCAGTCAGGATCACTATGACAATTGATTTGATAGCAAAGTGAATGGGAAGTGACAATCAATTTCTAAACCAAACCCCTTTGGCAGGTATGGACAGTCCCCTTCAAGAATATGATTCCTAATTTAAACGCATACCCTCAAACGAAACACCTTCTATCATTTCAATTCAAACCCATGATCTAGCCACCCCCTAGAATTATCAGAGCAAGAAACTCACATGTCCATCATGTCTGTGCGTGCGTAGAAAATCCAAAAGTGGCTCCAGACAATCTTTGCTGCGAAACATGCTTGAAGAGAGGTGCCGATTGAGGAACTGAACACCATTGCCAATAGATGAAGAGCGAGTTGGTCTAGGAAACGTAGCATTGAATGGCTCAAAATCCAGCTCGAGGACATAAGAGTTATTATACCTGTACAATATTAGATATAAGAAAGTACAGGCATTTTGTATGTATCAATTGTGATAACGGAATGTTATGACATATTATCTCATAGACAGAAGTGAAGAAACTTACTGTCCAACAAGTTCTTCCTTAAAGACGAGATATTCTGAAACAGTCAGTTGTTGCACACTTAGCTGGTATGCATCAACACGCACATATTCCCAAACACCTGGTCTTGGACGAACAGCTAAAGCTACAAATGGGGGCAGAACTATGCATTCCTATTGTTGGAAAACAGGAAAAAAGTAACAAGCAAAGATTGGAACAAAATACTAAACAGCAAAGAAAAGAGAACGAAACTGAAGATCATATTTCACATTCTCCTGACTACATGGGTCAAATGGCATGTCTGGTGCTGGTTAAGAGCATCTTAAACATGATAGAAAGTAGACTACAGAGTTTCAAATCCGTGACTGCCATACTCGTGCATGAATCCTTTTTTGGCACTGTTTTTAATTGTGGTTGCTTGTGTGGTTGCTTGTGTGGTTGTTTTCACATAGTTTTACCTCCACTGGTTGTTATTGCTTCCGGTGTCCGCAAGAACTCTATATCTTCTATATTACCGTCTTTTATTTATATTGTTTCGGTTTATCCACACACAAAAATCACATTTTCCTGCTAGATTAGTGAATTCAGTGATCAATAACAACATGAACCAACTTAATCAATTTATAGAACACAATAGCAAACAAGTTCAGAACAGAACAATCATAAAGTGATGATCATAAGTTAAACGCTAATTCTCCTGAATAATGAACTCAAATTCAACTCCTTAAGGGTTGGAGACTATCAATCTTTAGAATTACGAAATAAATAACGATCGAGCAAGATTGAAACTCGAAAGACCTAAATCCACGGAGTTATTACCTGCGCGGTCTTCAAGACTTCACCAAAAGGACCATCAGTAAGCTTTTGGCGTGAAGTATCGTCGCCGATGATATTCTCAAGTTCATCGAGTATTTGATGGGGCTGCAATATGGCCTTCCCCTGAGCCACATACCTACACGAATTCAAAAATTAGATAATCAGACTACAAGCAAAACATAACCCTAAAATCTAATTCTGGGTATGGTTTAATAATCACCTGGAAAGAAGAGAAACGATTTCGTTGCGATGAGCAGAGAGTGTGTCTTCAACACGCTCACGAATGCTATGTGTTCTGCTCAATTTAGTAATCGGCATTGATTTTACAAAGTAAAGCTACAGTAGGAGAAGAAGATTCCTGAGAGGATAGAGGATTGATTGTGGAATGAGAAGACTACCCCGTACGATGGCCGATTTGGTCCTTAAAGTAACGCTTGGAATCAAAGATCAAAGCATGATAATGCATTCAATCTTATCGGAATTAAACATCGCTATCGAAGATCAAACATGTTTAATGTTTAATCATGTTATTTTGATTATTGTAATGGTAAAGCACACATCTGTCACGCTCTCAGACGATTTCGTGTCCATGCAGTTTATCTGGATCCATTTTATTTATTGGTTCTTCATATTCTTCTTTGTACCAACTTTATGGAGTCAACAGGCCAATCAAACAATTCCACTTTTTATCATCTTTCCTAGTCGTGATTATTATTATTATTTTTTCAGTAAATTTGTCTATTATTAACATTGTTATTATTGTTTTTTTTTTATTTATTAATTTATTTTTGTTTGTATTCTTATTGTTTTTTTTGGAAGATTTATTAATTTTTTGTTCTTCCCTTTCTTTATTTCTTTTGTTTCTTGTACTGTAATTGCTAAAATCTTGCCAAAGGTTTTATCTATGAAATTTGTTGTTGTCTGAAAAAAATATAACCTCCTTTATATTTATATTCTCTCATATACTACAATTCATAAGGCATATCAAAACAATATCATATACTTCTATTAAATTAAGAAATCAATCATAGAGGGGATGTCATGATCTAGCTTTATAATAAAATAATAAAATACGAATTTAAAAGGTAGAATGATCATTTATGCTGTGTTTCAGAATTTTATTTTGGAGAGAAAAGAAATGATTTGAAAGAAAGAAGAAAGAATTAAAAAAAATTGTGTTCCAGGTTTTTTTTTAGAAAATAAGGGTATTATTGTAATGCAACTCTTTTTTTTCCCTTTCTCTCCGACTCAGGAACACAAAATAAAAACAATACTCTTTCTCTTCTTTTCTTTTCTTTCAAACTTGGGAACGCAAAAAATGAAAACTATTATCATTTCTTTTCTCTCTTTAATTTTCTTTTCTATTCTTTTCTTTCGTACTAAAATTCGGGAACACAACGTTACTTCAACATAACAAACTACCATTATTTTTAACAATCTGAGGAGCACAATTTAGAACATGTTTCAAATTAGGAACTTTTAGTATAGTATTTAAAGTTTAAAAATGAAATATGAAATTAGTAAAACACCATAAAGAAACTATTTCTTTGGATTTGAACAAGCCCATTGAACCATCTACATCACTAAACTTAATGGGCTATAATGGTGAATATTATCTTGCATTTAGATAAGTACATTGAACCATCGATATCACTAAATCCACCCAACAGTCTCGCTTTAATTCAGATCGGTAAGAGCCAACTCCCATTCGAAAGCCATAAGTGACGGATCCATAATTTTTTACCAATAGGGGCACCATTCTAAAGAACGGTAACGCGACTTAAGTTGCGAGTTAAATCAATTTGGATCAAACCGGATAAGTGAAACTTGTCTATTAATCAAACAAATCTGAGTTTAATTTAAGACCTTTTAAAAGTTTTATTTATGAAATCATAACAAATTTACCAATTACTATCAAATTTTATCAAAGTTAACTACAGGTTTCAAAGTTCTAATAAAATCAAATCTTTTGTCTCTAGACATGTAACTCGTCTAATGGTCTTCTTTGTGTTATGTGTGGTGGATTTTTATACTAAATGTCACATACTCAAATTGCACTAATCAAATCTAACAAGTATTATCGTTTGCGCTTCGTCACGTATCTTAGATTACTTTCAAAAATAGTTTTGTCTATGTATTTCAATATAAAAAATTATGTGTTTTTCTAACATATATACTCCTCCAAAAAATTTCTTTTCTAAACGTCAATAATTAACCATCTTCTTTCAAAATTACCTACAAAACTGAAATTAAACATTAAGATTTAAGCATTTATTAGTTAGTAATAATTCGTCGACTACCATTCAAAAAACTAAAAGAAGTTATATAATAACTATTTTTTAGTTTTTATAAAATCATTTGTATTTCCTTCAAAAAATATTTATATTAAAAAGTAAAAAACTAAATATAAAATTAAATAGAAATAAAGATCATCAATTTTATCATTGTTTCTAATTAAAGACAGCATGAGAATATTAGAAGTGAGAAAATAATTATATATAAAGATTTATACAAATACTAAACTTCAAAAATTAATTAAAAATCAAATTTGCTGCCAAACACGTTTCAGAAAAAGATTTATATAAACAAATTTTTTTAGCAAAATTGTTATCTATTGTTTCATTAATATATTTCACGTTTCAGAAAAAGATTTATATAACCAAATTTTTTCTTAGCAAAACGGTTTATCTATTGTTTCGTTAATATATTTGCGGAATTTTTTTTAAAGATAAAAGGATATTTTAGAGGATTTATAGTATTATACATATTTGACTTTTACAAAATAGGTTTCTAAAAAACAAAAAATAAAAATTAAACTATTGTCATTAGAATTAAAAAAAATGCAAAGTAAATTGTTATAATAAAAGAAAAAAATAAATGAAACAAAAATGAGAAAGAAAAGGAAGGAAGGAACAAAACTACTATTTTATCTGGTTTGGATGTATTTTATTTATTTCACTTATTTTAATTAAATGAGTCTAAACGACTCTATAAATAATAATTCAAAATTATTCAGAATCTTATTCTCAACTTCCATCACTAATGTTAATATAAACAATTACCAAGCTAGAGGCTACATTGTTTTTCATATAGCATGATATCTGCGTTTTTATGCATGTTTTACATGCCGAAACGCCTCATTATTAGCCCATTTTCAAGGTGAATCGTATGTTTAATGATCTAAATTGCTTATAATTCACCATGCAGGTTATAAGGGCTTAACGCGAGATATATGGACAAATCCGGTGCAAAATAGCAGAAAAATGAAGACATAGTGAAAAAAGGCTCCTTACGGCCGCAAAGGTTATCCCTTGCGGCCGCAAGGGCC
>JAUEJL010064329.1:0-17766 GCA_032274825.1 Drosophyllum lusitanicum | reverse complement strand
ATTAACTAATCTTTAATTCAATTCAATTTAAATTAGATATTACGTAGAAAATAAAATGTAAATTTTAACAAACTAATGTATTTATGTATTCTCCTTCAGATACGTTTACATCCTAAAGTTAATTCAATCTATCCGATTATTAAGCATCCCCATATTTGAAATTTGTTAGAGTATAAAAAATAGTAGTTTGTATATAATGGTGTGTTAAACTCCTTGAATTAAGGGAATTATTTGATATGGTGTATTGTGATTGGTGAAATTTTTTTTAAAAAATAGATGATGGCATCATCACCATTTTCTTTTAATAAGATTATATATATATAAGATTAGATAGATAATATATAATTTGTAAAAGTTGAGTTTTGTACTAAGGATGTATACGCTTATAAATAATTATAATTAATGTTATTATATATGTTATTTTAAAAGAATAGGATAAAATAATAATAATAATAATAATAATAATAATAATAATAATAATAATAATAATAATAATAATAATAATAATCTCCCTTCTCTAATAAAAGAGTAAATGGAGGACACTTGTCATCTTCCTAGATCATTGTTTTCTATTTTCCCCGCCCATCATGTCATTCCTTGGTCTTGCCACGTGTCCTGTTATATTCCTTCCACGCTCCAGCCCCTCGCTAAAACAAATCGCTTATGCCTCTTCCTATCTCTACATACACTTTGCCATCGACGTTACCTGCATTTGAATTCTTTTTCGATTTTACCTCCTTCATAAAGATCTGATTCTCTTACTCTCAATTACATTTTGTGAACCACGCCTATTGGTTTTCATCCGATGGAAATGGCGATATTGAAGGCCGAATCTACGATAAATATGGTTTTCATCTTATGGAAAGAAAGGGCGATATTGAAGCTTTTCTTGGTTCAAGGTAATGGTGGCCTTCAATTTTCAAATTTAGGGTTCCTCCAAATTAAATTAGATGGTAAGTGTTCCTAACTTGATTTTTAATTCAAATACTTGTATATCCAAGCCCGTTTTGGATTCATTTTCTCTTCATTACCCTTAACTGCTTGCATTCTTTTTCATTCTTGGTTGTGCTCCCCATGTGTTCGATTAAACGTGTCCTAAATATTTGAAGTAAACATATAGTGTTCCACCAGGTTCATTTTAAATATCTATTCTTCACTTCAATTATAGAGAACTGCTGCCAAAGATGTATTCTTCTATTATGTCTATATTATCTTTTAGTGATCATCAATTATCAGGCATCCACCACTTTTGAAGGTATTTTTTAAGAAATCTTATGCTATTAATGGAAATCAATTTTAGGTTTTTTTTAAAACAGTTACCGATCATCGTTATTATGATTAGTTTTGGTATGAACGAAAGCTGCTGAAGTTAAAATTTTGAGTGAACATGATTAGGCTTCATTTATTATATACACGAATATGTATCTTGTATGTTAGCATATATATGATTAGATATTTCATCCTATAAACATATAATATGAAGTATAATTGTATAACATTATTTGGATCAACAATCATTTGTAATATGTCTAACTGTAAGGAGCTTAAGCATATTAATCTAGAGATTGAATTTCATGTTAAATTTTCCTGTGATGTAGGTGGATATTACTCTATCAAATGGCACTGGTAAGATGTCTTAAAACCTTCCTTTTACATCGGTCCCTGTATCCTTCTTTATGATCCTTTCTACTTTATTGGAATTGGTTCAAAGCTATCTGGTAAGGCCTTTTGATATTGTTTATTAGTGGTAGGAACGCATGTAATCCATGTATTTAATCTGTAAGCAGGCATAATATTTGGCTGTTATAATTGTGCATATAATTTGTCGTGTAGGTGTCTATGAGTATGAAACACTGGAACTAAGAGAAGGAGGCTTAGAATACAAGGGAAAAGGTGTCTCCAAGGTGTGCTGATAGTATGGATTGATGCAGTTTGTCTGGTTTTGTAACCCCGTGATGTTGATATAAGTTTCATTTACCTTATATGACTAGGTTGTTTCCAATGTGAACATTGTTATTGGCCAGGCTATTGTAGGCAAAGTTTGTTTCATCAGTCTTACCATTCTATATCACTTGAATGTTATTATATTCGGTGTTATACTGTTATATATGCCGTCTGAATGTGTGTTCATTTTACATGACCAACTAATCAAACTGGTATAGACATTTATGTGGTTCAAGAACTTGATGGAACAAAAAACGAGTGAGGTTGGTGCAAGCAAAAGGTAATGCAAAGTTTAGATTATTTGTTTTCTTGCACAAACATTGACATTTGTCATACTTATGGAGAAATTACTGTATTTTAATAGCTTCATTTGATTTTCTTTTCTTTATGTATATTAAGGTGTGGTATTACATGTTTTCAAGTTTTCCATTAATATTTGTTTTATCAAAAGTGATTTTCAATATTCAGATCATGTTTGATGAGTTATATAAGCATTAGTACATTATTCAACAAACTCAGCTCATGTTTGATGAATTGTGCATTAGTATGTCATGTTTAAATATTAGGTGTTTGTTGTTTAGTTTATATTCTTTGATACTTCTATTTATACTCTTGTTGTATTTGCTTTTGCTTATCTAATTTGACTATGCTTCTGTTCTTTTTTTTTACTACATGATCATCAATTATCAGGCATTCGCCACTTTTGAAGGTATTATTTTTAAGAAATCTTATGATATTTTTATGGTATTTGGTTTTTTTTTCTTATCTAATTACGTGTTGGGAACCATTGATAAAATGTAATTTACATGTCTGTTTTGTTGAATTACAATACAACTAACCGAAGAAGTTCTTAATTCAATGATCAAGAGGTTTGTGGTTTGAAGGTTTTAAAGAAGAGCACACGTTGATTGACACGGTTTACTAAACTGTATGATCATCTTACTCATACTCAGCTCCACTTGAGAGTTCTTACCGGAGAAAATAGATGACAATATGATATCACGAATGTATCCTCCTATGTTATAATTTAGTGACGTTTGTTGATTTGTTGCAGTGACTTGCACAATGAGCAGGCTCATTTTAGTGAAGCAAAAGAAGAGAAGAAAAAGTATATATGTTATGGTTATTCAAGTTATATTTTGTTATTTAGTAAATTTTTAAATCAACTCGTGTAATACATGGATTTCTAACTTGAATCGTATAATCCAAGAGATAATTAAAAAAATGTATTTTATCTGATAGAACCTATCGATTTAATTATGAACTCCCCTTTTTTCTCAAAATCGGGTTATATGAATATATTTTAAAATCAGTTATTTTGAGTTATGGATGTATAACAGATTTTCTCCCCTTTTTTTTCCACATTGATTTACATATCAATTTAAAAAATCACTTCTTTATCTAATAATAATTAAATCCTGTTTTTAAATCAAACCATCCTCCTTATAAATACATTACCTTGATCGTAATAATCATCATTCAATTCTGCATCGTTTTTTTCTCTCTCTCTCTCTCTGGCATCGGTTTTCTTCTTCTCTGTTTCAATCATCTTCATGGATTCACAGGTACACATTCTTGTATTTTTAATGTTTTAATTTTTGTTTATATATATGTTTAGTTTTTCTGTTCTGTACATGTAAATTACTTTTTTTAAAATTTTCTGTGTTAATTTACTTTAAACATCTAGAAATACTACTAACTTGCATTTGATTTTTCTGGGTATTAATTTACTTTAAGCATATGAAAATATTAGTAACTTGCATCTGATTTTTCTGTTTATACTACGAAATGGGTGATATTATATGAGCATGTTTTTCTGATACGTACATGTACTATGACTTTTTATATCAAAAGATATATTATATTCTTTTTAACGAGTAATTAAAAAATAATATTAGAAGAAACTTACCTAATTAAATTTGCAATTTACCTATTGATGACTATGTGTTATGCTTTCGTGTGCTACTTATTTCATAGTATATTTTAATAACATGACACATAATTACAAATTTTTAATTTTATTTCTTCTCTATTGACAAATTTGACTTTATCATGTGAGTCAAACATATAAAGTTGCAAAAATAAGGTTTATGATTTATCTTGAATGAGTTTAATTTAAAACAAACCAGTGTTATATACGAGTTTCTAACTTAGTAATAATAATAATAATATTATTATTATTATTATTATTATTATTATTATTATTATTAAATGAGTCCATTTTTTTTAAATAACCGTGTTCGCTCTGGATGTCTAATAAAATCTGATTTTTAAAAGTAGAAAACAGGTTTAAGAACCTTTAACCTGTTTTTTTTTTCCTAAAATACTTAAAGTCATTTTTTGGGGAATTTGAAAAGTTTTTTTTAAGTAGTGATTGTTGATGTAAAGACACTTTGAGCTTTGTCGAGATCCACTTTATTATTAGTTTTTTTTAAAATTTGTATCATATAGTTGTGTTATAGATACAATTATTTGTTTAATAACATTACTAGTTTAATAACTCGTGTATAAATACGGGATTGTTTATGTAAATTTTAAATATTTATGGTGTGAAATCTTAAACATATAATACATATACCAATACCAAATCAAGAAATATTTATAAAAATTAAAAGATAAAGAAAGAAAATTGAGATACTCACAGATTTACGCTGATAGTTGTTTTTTACTCTAAAAAGTCAAAATTGATTTTTTGATTTTAAGTGAATGAATGGTCAAGATTAAACATTTTTTAAATGGTTTAATTCACCAAAATGTATCCAAGTTGTCAAGTTTTGCTATTATATTTTAGAATGATAAAACTAAGAATTTGGTTAAATATGATATTTTGAAATATTATAAAGGGTAAATATGATATTTGTAAATTAAGGTGGGCAAATACGATTTTATATGATTTAATAAGGGCATATATGAAATTATTTTTAATAATTTTGACTCTAAAAAGTCAAAATTAATTTTTTGATTTGATGTGAATGAATGGTTAAGATTAAATATTTTTTTAAATGAATGGTTCAGATCGTCTAATGTTGTTTAAATTTTTATTTTTTTAAACATGCTTATAAATGTTTTGAAAGATATCATGCTATAAAATATAAATACTCAATTTTAAGAAACAAAGACCTTTTTTATCAGAATGTTGTTAAAATTTTTATTTTTACAGATGATCTTTTAACATTAAATTTTAACAGGAAATGTTAACATTTTTAACAGTATTAGCATTTTTCAACAGAAAAATCTATATCACATATTCAAAATATATTTAGAAACTACACCTACACATATGTTATCCTACTAATATATGAGATCATGAAAAAAAATGTTGGTTATAATTAAAAATTGGCACGTCATTCTAAACGTATGACAACAAATAACATTTATAAACTTCGGATAAAATAACAAATAAAGGTAACTAATACGAGCAAATGATTTTTGTCAGATGATCATTAAAATTAATTTTTACTTTTTAGAAAGATAAAATATTGGTCATTATGATATTGTATTTGAAATTTCGAGTTGGTGATGTAATTTTTATTTCGAAAAACAATGTAAACTTCAGAATCAGGTAGAAAACCGATTCGAAAACAAAACAAACAAATATAAATTAGATTATTCGGATGGATCTACTTTGAATATTGGTTAATCGCGTTCCAATATTGAAAACTCCTAAATCATGCTAACATTTTCTATACAAATAAAGTCATTGAAGTGTTGACATTCTTTAGATCAAAATTCCTATAAATATAAAAAATGTTGATAAAAAAATTGGTCTTCATGTATTAAAATTAAGTAGTTATAGCATGATACTTTTCTGAATAATTTCATTTGTGTATTTAGCTTATTCCATATTATTAGCATAATTTAAAAATACACAAATTATAGTAAAAAAAATAAAATTAGTATGCATATATGTTAAAAAAGACCTTCCATGTAATAATTAAACCATAAAAAATGAAATCCAAAAAGGTAAAAATGTCATTTTGAAAACTTTATCCATATTTCTTTTAAAGTTAACAGACGAAGAACCACGAGTGTGCAAATTTCAAAGAAAAAGAACTGAATTTACAAGATTTATTGAAAAAGGAATAAAATTGCAATATGGCTATATCTTAAAAGACCGATAGTGTAATTAATCTAAATAAAATTACTAAAAAGGTAATAAGTATATGTTGATAATTTTTTTCAAAACATTTACATTAAAAGGGAAATGATAGGTATAGTCGACAACATCTAAGTTAAGTGATATTGCAAACACATACTATTTAACTAATTAAACACTAAAATTACTAAAATATCTTCATTTTGTATATGTGTAGAACAACATCTAATTTAGATGCTAATTATACCTATCATTTCCTCTGCATTGAAATAACATAGTACTTTTCTAGTAATTTATGAGTATTTCACATATCGTTTCGTTTTTATTAAATCTACAAAATATAACTTATTTGAAATTGGACTGTGTTTTTATTAATATAGATCTTAACAAATAAAAGCAACATATTATAAATCTATTCGATATTACAAACTAACATTTTAGTTACTCTAGCAAATAGCAACATTTTTTTTTTGGAAAACTATCACGGGGTGTTTAGTTGGAGGGATCTCATGAGATTTTATGGGAATTGGAATACAAATCCTAAAATTCCAATGTTTGGTTCACCATAAAATTGGAATTTGAAGTAATTAAAATCCATGAGTGAGGGAATGTAAAATCCTTTAAGATAAGGAGGGATTTTAAAATCCATGAGGGAGGGAATGTGGTTTATTACCATTATACCCTCTACCTACTTTCTTCATGTTGCCGGTCGCCGTTCGCCTGTCGGCTTTCGCCGGTCATCGTTCGTCAGTCGCGTCCCCGTTCGTTGTTCGTCAGTCCTTGCCGGTCACCGTTTGATGTTCGCCGTTCGCCTGTCGTCTTTCGCAGGTCATCGTTCGTCAGTCGCGTCCCCGTTCGTCGTTCGTCAGTCCTCGCAGGTCGCCGTTCGATGCTTGACGTTCGCCTGTCGTCTTTCACCGGTCGTCGTTCGTCAGTCGCGTCCCCGTTCGTCAATCCTCGCATGTCGCCGTTTGATGCTCGCCGTTCACCGTTCGCCTGTCGTCTTTTGCCGGTCATCGTTTATTAGTTGCGTCCTCGTTCGTCGTTCGTCAGTCCTCTCGGGTCGCCGTTCGTATTTCGCGGGTCATCGTTCAGTGCGTCCCCATTCGTCAGTCGCGTCGCCGTCCGTCGTTCGTCAATCCTCGTGGGTCTCCGTTCACCGTTCGTCATTCGCCGGTCGTCGTTCAGTGCGTCCCCGTTCATCAGTAGCGTCCCCATTCGTTAGTCGCGTCGCCGTTCGTCATTCAACTACTAATTTGTGGGTAACTGATTTTGTTGCTGTTAAGAATGAAGTCGGAAGTTGTAGAAAGGGTAATTCTGTCATTTTACATGACAGAAATCAAATTGATCTATATTATCTGCGAACCAAACAAAATATGGAAATAGATTCCATTTCCATTTCCTGCCAATCAAACAGATTACAGATTCACATTCTAATTCCTGAAGATTCCAATTCCTTCACAGATTTCAATTCCTTCAGAAATATTCTGCGAACCAAACGCTACCAAAGAGAAGATACCTAAAAAGAATTAGTAGATTACACATGTCTTTTTCTAATGGGGGAGGATTTAGTATGAGCAAATCAGAAAATTTTCTTACGAAGCCGTGAAAGTATGTATGTCAAGTAGTTATTTGATGGAAACATAAAGGAGGTGTGTGTCTATATAGAGATAGAGAAAAAAAGTTTAGAGGAGAACTATTTTTTGTGTAAGAACTATTTGTAAATTTGTTAGTAACTTAATAATAGGGGTATTTCGGTCATTTATATATTCACCCAACCGTGAATTACGTACCGGTGGACCGTCATTAATGAGCGATGGTTGATTTTCCAAAAATGCCTGGAAGGTTTATTTAAGAAGCTTGTTATTGCGAGAACCAATCTTTGCCTTAGATTAAAATAAATCAATGTCTAATAATTGTAAAGACTCATTAATGAGAGGTATTTTGAGAAAATCAAGTCCCACTCTTAAATAAAACTCCGCGCGGATGCATTTTATGGTTGGGTAATATATAAGTGACAAAAATACTTTTATTAATGAATCATTAACGATGATTACAAATTATTTTTACGGTTCTCACAATAACAATGCTTCTCGAATGAACTTCTTTTTACCCCCGTATATGTAGTAAGGATACACTATATAGTACATGACAATACCTTACTTATGTAAGTCCATGCGTAGAGCATGGCCCGAAGAGATTCGGGTTCCTTTGGGTTCAAAGGGTTGGTTCGGGAACACCCCTACGGGGGTTTCGGGTTCCTTCCAAATTATTTCACCTCGGGTCCACCAACCCGATGAAACTTGCAGACTTTTTTTTTTTTTTGGTTTTTTAGTGAGAGTGAGAAGAGAGAAAAATATTTGGGTTGTTTGGGTTGATTTAGGAAGGGTTATACTTGGTTTTGGGTTGATTTGGGTTGGGGAGGAAAAAGTAAAAAAAACTGATGTGACAGTGATGTGACAGTGATGTGACATTTGGGTTGGTTTGGGAAAGGGAAGGACTTTACGGATAACCTAATGAGAAGTCTGAAAAGGAAACCAAGAAAAGTAAATAGCTTATTGTACATCGAGTATCCCACCATACTTTTTATAGGTACAAAATTTATTGAATGTAGTACAAGTATTTTAGGGGCTTGGTGGTCTAACAATCACCTTCATTGTTTACTGGATAGTGAGCTGTAATTGTAACTCGGAGTACGTTGGCCTCTCCTTATTAAAACATGCAGGCCGATATCACTTCTCATGAAGCATGGGTCTATTGGGTTACATGTCAAGGATCGATCACGATAGCAATAACACATGGAGAGAAGAAAAAAATAAAATTAAAAATGCTTTGATTAGGAGCCTCATTGTCTGTTCATAATTCGTTCATAGCCGTGAAGGCTTCATAGATGGCTCAAAGCCGTGTGGCCAACATGAAGGGTGTCTGACAGAAAGCTTTTAACTCTATCGGACCACCCACTGTTGAATAAATGATCCAAAGTTGGTTGATCTTCTAGCTGTTACAAGTCTTCCTTTATGTCAATTATTATTCCAAGTCTGTTAGCTTTCTGTTTTCTCCATGTTTAACTTTTCAGTTTTGATCTGTATGCCTATAAATGACTTGTCTCCTTTTCTAAGTAAGGTATGAGAAAAAGTGTAAGTGAGAACTCATCTTGAATAAACTTTTCAGTATTTCAAATCTCCAACATTGTGGTATCAGAGCCAGGTTGCAACCTTGGCCTCTCTTATTATGATGGCTTCAAATAACACTGAAGTGAATATTGCTCAGCCTCAAATTCCGATTTTTAAAGGAGATGCTTATGAATTCTGGAGCATCAAGATGAGGACTCTTTTCAGGTCTCAAGATCTTTGGGATTGTGTTGAGAATGGCTATCCCGAAGAAAGTTCCGACACCACTCGACACAAAGAAAATATAAAGAAAGATGCGAAAGCACTGTTTTTCATCCAGCAGGCAGTTGATGAGTCGATATTTTCAAGAATTGCCGCAACAACTTCTTCAAAACATGCATGGGACATCCTTAAAACTGAATTCCAAGGTTCAGCAAAGGTAATTTCAGTGAAACTTCAATCTCTAAGTAGGGATTTTGAAACTGCAATTATGAAGAATGATGAGGCAGTGCAAGGTTTTTTAGCAAAAGTTTCAATGATTGTTAGTCAACTTCGTGCTTATGGTGATAAGATAACGGATGAGACGGTAGTTGCAAAAATTTTGAGAAGTTTTCCTCCTAAATTTGACCATGTAGTTGCAACCATAGAGGAGTCCAAAGATATTGCTACTCTTTCATTTGATGAGCTTATGGGTTCCTTGCAAGCGCATGAAGCAAGAATTAATAGGAATGTAGCACGAGAAGATGAACAAGCATTTCAAGTCCAGGGGGAGCAAGAAAGATTCTCTCAATCTCGAGGAAGGGGCAGAGGATCATTTAGAGGACGAGGTCGTGGCCGAGGTCGAGGAAGAAGCAATTTGGTGCAGTGTACATACTGCCAAAAGTTTGGTCACAAGGAAGAAAATTGTTGGAGCAAGGAAAATCAAGCCAAGTATGTACAAGAAGAATCTGATCACGAAGACTACTTGTTCATGACCTATGTATGTCCTCAAAAATCCTCCCGAGAAATATGGTACCTTGATAGTGCCTGTTCTAATCATTTGACAGGAGCAAAGGAGTATTTTAAGGAGTTGGACGAGTCACAAAAATCACAAGTAAGATTGGGAGATGACAAATTAGTGCAAATTGAAGGTAAAGGTACTGTTGCAGTTTATGTTGATGGCAAAGAGAGGTTAATTAAGAATGTGTGTTATGCACCTGGGCTTGCTCATAATTTAATAAGTGTTGGGCAACTAATTGATAATGGGCTTTCTGTTATTTTTGAAAATAATATGTGTATTGTCAAGAAAGGAAGTAGGGACCCATTGATGTGTGCCAAGATGACTGAAAACAAAATGTTTCCTATTGATTTCTCTTATCAAGGGGAGCATGTGATGATGAGCAGTAAGGAGGAAGATTCAAGCATATGGCATAAACGATATGGGCATCTGTACATCAAAGGTTTGCAATTACTTGCCAACAAACAAATGGTAAATGATTTGCCACCAATCCATGAATTGGAATCTGTGTGTGAAGGATGTGTGTTTGGTATACAAACAAGAAAATATTTTCCAAGAAATCATTCTAAAAGAGCCGAAAGAAAGATGGGTCTGATACATGCAGACATATGTGGTCCTATGAAAACCGAATCACTCGCAGGAAGTAAGTATTTTCTATTGTTTATTGATGATCATACACGGATGTGTTGGGTTTACTTTCTTAAAATGAAATCAGATGCTTTTGGTTGTTTTAAAAAAATTCAAAGCTCTAACTGAAAACGAATCTAATGAAAAGCTAAAGATACTTAGAACAGATCGAGGAGGAGAGTTCATGTCAAATGATTTCAGGAGTTTTTGTGAAGAAGAAGGGATTAAAAGAGAACTGAGTGCTCCTCATACGCCAGAACAAAATGGTGTGGTGGAGCGCAAAAATAGAACCGTAGTGGAAATGGCTCGTTCTATGATGAAGACAAAAGACCTCACTGATGATTTTTGGGGAGAAGCAGTCGCTACTGCAGTCTATATACTTAACCTTTCACCTACAAAAGTTGTGTGGAATATGACTCCTTATGAGGCCTGGCATGGTAAGAAACCATCCGTAAGTCATTTGGGCATTTTTGGATGTGTCTGTTATGCTCTAGTCACATCTCACAGGCACAAGTTTGAACAAAGATCAAAGAAACTTATCTTTGTTGGCTATTGTTCCAACTCAAAAGCATATAGATTGTTTGATCCCGAGTACAAGAAAATTGTTATAAGTCGTGATGTTAAGTTTGATGAACAGAAAAGTTGGTATTTTGAAGCTGAAAAAACACATGATGCTGCGCACATAGAAATTTGTGAGGAGGAGAAGGAGCAGACCGATAATGAGGTTCTGACACCAAGAACTCCAAGAAGTCCTCATGATGCAGATTCGCCAAATGGTTCTTCATCTAAATCTGTTGAGTCAACTTCTGATAATCAACATCAAAGGTACAGGTCTGTAAACGATATTTATTCAAGTACTTACGCTTTGTTTGCTGGAGAACCAACTAGCACAGAAAGTGCTCTAAAGCATGAGGTATGGAAGAAGGCAATGCGAGATGAGATATCAACCATCGAAAAAAATGGAACGTGGGAACTAGTTGAACTACCAGAAGGTACGAACACTATTAGTCTTAAATGGATATTTAAGATTAAGCTTCATGCAGACGGGAGTATCCAGAAACACAAAGCAAGACTCGTGGCTCGTGGATTTGTTCAAGAACAAGGGGTAGATTTCGATGAAAGTTTCTCACCCGTGGCCAGATTTGAAACAGTAAGATTGATTCTTGCTTTAGCAGCTCAACATCATTGGGTTATTTTTCAGTTTGACGTGAAGTCCGCTTTCTTAAACGGTGAGTTGAATGAAGAAGTATATGTGCAACAACCTGATGGATTTGTAATTAAAGATCAAGAAAACAAAGTCTATAGACTTAAGAAAGCTTTGTATGGTTTAAGGCAAGCACCTCGAGCGTGGTACAGCAAGATTGATCGTTTCTTTCTTGAGAATGGATTTGAAAGGAGCCCGAATGAGCCTACATTATACTACAAGAATCATGGCATGCAAGATTTCATTATGGTTAGTTTGTATGTGGATGACATGATATATACAAGCTCTTCCTTACATCTTATATCTGAATTTAAAAGCTTTATGATGAGTATGTTTGAGATGACTGATATGGGGCGACTGCACTACTTTCTTGGTCTGGAAGTAAAACAAACCAAGAAGGGTATTTTTCTGTCTCAACAAAAGTATGCATCTGAGCTTTTAAAACAATTTAACATGGAAAATTGCAAAATCGAATCAATACCTATGAATACAAACGAAAAGTTGAAAGTTGAAGATGACACAGATTTGGTGGATGCAAGAATGTTTAGAAGTCTGGTGGGAAAACTGATTTATCTCACACACACCAGACCAGATTTAGCATTTTCGGTTGGACTTATTTCAAGGTTTATGCACTGTGCTTCCAAACAACATTATGGAGCAGCAAAAAGAATCCTTCGATATATTGCCGGTACTAAGGACTTTGGAATATGGTATTTTAAAACAGGGAAATTTATGTTGAGTGGATACTCTGATAGTGATTGGGCTGGATCACAAGATGATAGGAAAAGTACGTCTGGAAATTGTTTCAGCCTTGGTTCAGGTCCCATCTCCTGGCTCTCAAAGAAACAATCAAGTGTAGCATTATCATCGGCCGAAGCGGAGTATGTGGCGGCAACAACTGCTGCATGTCAAGCAGTTTGGTTACGAAGGTTGTTGAGTGATCTAAATCAAGAACAAAAACGTGCAACATTAATTTATTGTGATAGCTCATCTGCGGTTGCATTGACAAAGAATCCTGTCTTGCATGGAAGAACCAAACATATCGAGTTAAAACATCACTTCATAAGAGATTTAGTAGCAGAAGAGAAAATTCAAGTTGAATTGTGCAGGTCTATAGTTCAGCTTGCAGATTTATTCACTAAAGCATTACCGAAAAACAAATTTGAAGATCTTCGAGCTAAACTTCACATTTCCAACTTTGAATCAAGGGGGAGTGTTGAATAAATGATCCAAAGTTGGTTGATCTTCTTGCTATTACAAGTCTTCCTTTATGTCAATTATTATTCAAAGTCTGTTAGCTTTCTGCTTTCTCCATGTTTAACTTTTCAATTTTGATCTGTATGCCTATAAATGACTTGTCTCCTTTTCTAAGTAAGATATGAGAAAAATTGTAAGTGAGAACTCATCTTGAATAAACTTTTCAGTATTTCAAATCTCCAACAGTTATATGTTGTGGTCATAAGTGCGGACTTTATTGCTGCTGGACTCCAATCCGGGTGGGCCGCCTTGAGTAGTGCCGCTAACCCGCCTACGTGTGGGCAGGACATTGATGTTCCCGAGATAATATTAAATTCGACACTTTGTTGATCTTCTGGTAGTAGAGAAGGACCTTGATTACGGCTCCAACCGGCTAGAATATTCACCCCCGGTGCTATGATATCAGGTTTGAATATTTGTGGTGTTATCGGATTTGGACCCCAGGGAACTGATTCCTGCTACTAAGGGTGATGGTTGGACGCCTAATTTGGTTCCTTTGAAAGTGAGCTTTGCCTTTGAATTACAGTGTGACTTTAAATAGCTCTTTATCACTTCCTGCTCTCTCTTACCTACGACCACGGTTAGTAAGAGCTGTAAGTCGATCGCCATTGAGTTCTTTCATGAGGTAATTATTAGTTCTACCTAGGATCATTCCCGTACCACCAGCTGCCATTACCACAGTACCCTTTATCGTGCTTGAAATCGCTCCGGTTTCACACATGACAATTTTGCCAGTAGCACTTCCCGGTGGCAATGAGCCTGGATAACATACATTACTATTTGTTATGTTACTAATATCACCGGCAAAAACCAGTGGCATCATGGAAGCCGGTAATCGTTTTCCGCAGTAAATTGATACCCCTGAGATTTTCTTTCCATTCCCAAGGGTAACATAGGCAGGAAAATCATGGTCTATACTTCCTGCTCCAACTGTAGTCACCCAGGGGGAGATGTTTGATACGGTTTCCGAAGTGGGTCCGTCATTACCTGCGGAGAATACCACGAATACTCCTTGAGATACTGCCTTAAACACTCCGAGACTCACGGGATCATCGCGGTATTCAAAAGCCGACCTTCCAAGCGACAATGTTAACACATCGACACCATCGGTTATCGCCGCCTCTACTACCGCTAGCAAGTCACCGACAAAGCATCCTCCGAGCCAACATACTTTATAAACAGCCAGCCGGCCTGGCCTTATGAGCAATCCCATGTGCCGTTCCTTTTGCATAACCGAAGAGACTAGCACCCGTGACTACAGAACCAGCGGCTGTAGTCGCGGTGTGTGATCCATGTCCTCTACAGGGGACATGGATTCTACATCCTTGTCAAACGACCCGTTGTTCGCCGCTACATATGATTTCAAAAAATACCTCGCACCGATTAGTTTCCGATTACAGCTTGATTTGCGGAATCGTTTACCGGTTTGACACGTACCTTTCCACCTACTTGGAACAGGGCTGAGCCCGGTATCGTCTAGACTCCTACTTTTAGGCCACACACCACTGTCCATCACGCCAATAATGACATCGGAACTTGAGTTGAACTCCGGGAGCATTATGCCGTTTCTTTCTGAGTCCAAGAAACTCTGGTGATCGTGTGGTATGAAGCTGGTATACGGGCTCTTCTTTAACAGATAAAATCTCGTGTTGCTGTTCAAGTAGCTTCGCTTCATCAGCCGTGAGCCTTGCGGAGAAGCCGTGCATGACCTTGTTGTAGGAATACACCATATTGGTGGACTTGGCGACTGACCTCATTGTCGTTTCGTACCACTTCACGTGGTCAGAAAACGACGATGGCATGATAGACTTGTCCACGTGAACGATATAGTTAGTCTTGTGATGGTCGGCCACATAACGGTAACAGAACACCGCGAGTAGTACGTACCATCAGGAAGTCAACATGGCAAGGGTTCATCTTCTCGAATATTGAAGATTTCTGGCCGGGTTATCGAAAATGAGCTAGGTGGATGAGACTAGGTCGATTGTGTGCGCTATTAAAAGTCACTAGCTAGCTATAGCTTGAAAAGACAATGCTTATATGTGATCATGCGAATGGTGTGTGACTTAAATATAAAACCTGCATGGGTTGTGCTTCCAATTATTGTCTATATTTTTAAATGAAGAGCCATGCTATATATATATATATATATATATATATATTCAATCACTTTTACTTTTTTTTTTAATTTTAAAAAGCAAGATCAATATAATCAAAAACCAAAAAGAACGACGGTACGTACAAAAAGTCTCTATCATATAATTCATAATTGGGCCCAAAAAATACAAAACCATGCAATTATAATCACCAAAATTAAGGGACTAAACTAATTGTTATTGTTAAGAAAAGATCAATTTGCAGAGATTGTTTTCTGTTGACAAACCAGCCATTAATTTTACTCATTATCCTTATTTAAAATTGGTGTTTTAATTAATTAATCAAAGGTAATTTTAATTTTTACTATTTTCGTAGTAATTTAGGTGGTGAAAATTACCGTCATGTTTGAATACATACCTTTGACGACGGTAATGTTATCGCAATATATGTCATTTTTACTCTGTTGTCGCAACAATGATATATAGTTATGAATTTTGATTTGTTTTCAAGAAACACTATTACCAACGGATTTACCTACGACATGTCGGTGGGGAAAACGGCGTGGCAAAGGTGGGCTTGTCGCTGCGGTGAAGTACCAAACACAAAGGCAATGGAATGTCATTGCAAAAGGTCTTTTAATTTTGTGGTCGGGACAAGTCTTTTAATTTTTACAATAATGTTTGTTGGGTTTATAGGGCTCATCGTTCCCTTGAACCGGTCAAATTCGCGACTCTTAAACCCACCACTCCTGTAGCAATGTAGCAGCATCCCACATAGGTGAAGCAAGGGGGATTCTTCCTCCTTATAAGGAGGGGGATCTTACTCCTACCAAATGATGCGTTTTAAAGCCGTTAGGGGCAACCCAAAGCGGACAATATCGTTGGTCGGTTTTCTGGTTACAATCCTAACAATGTTACATGAGCTTTTTTTAGTTATTATCATCCTATCATAATCATCACATGGTCGAAATCAACTACGAAAGATAATCAACCAAAAATTCCTTTTTTTTAGTTATTATCATCCTATCATAATTAAATAAAATAATACAAGATAATCAACCAAAAGTTTCTTTATTCCTAAGATTTTTCACATGAATCCTTTATATATATATATATATATATATATATATATAGGGGTTAAATGTCGGTTTTTGTGGCGGTTACCGGCCGTCTTTTGACGGCGGCGGTTGGCCGTTAAGTTGCCGGCTGTGGCGGTGGTAATATTTTCCTACTCTATTTACATAATACATAATATAACAGTGTTTAGTTTAATATCTAATACTCCCTCTTAAACTAAACATAGTTTAAGTGAGGTCTTCTATTCTTCAAGATTTGTATATAGCGGTGTTGTATCAATTGTTGGTTCGTCGTTTTCTTTTTGAGTTAAGATAACCTCATCATCCTTTCTTGTGCATTCATATCTGAATTGTCAAACCTGTTGCACTTGAAACACTTTATGTGACTCTTGTCTTGTTGGTGCTGGTTACTATTTTTATTCCTCCAAGGTTTCCAATTTTTACTTCGTCCTCTTCCTTTGATATCTTGAACTGACTTTTTACAACTGCAACGTTCACAACTGTGCTCATTGTCTTCATCTTTTCGGTCTGTTTTGACGTATAGAAGTCCATTATGCGTATCTTTTTCTTTGCTTCCAATTTTCGGCTTCTTCTTCTTGTACAGAAAACTATTTCTTTCTTTCTTGTTTGCAGGGAAAATCAAACCAATTGCCTCTGACAATCCTCTGATTCTTTTTTCACAGGACAAACTTTTGATTTCTCCTGTTTTGTTGAGCGAATCAAACGAACTGCCTCTTAACAGTCCCCTAGTTCTTTTTTCACCTGCCACACTATTGTTTTCTTATGTGGTGAATCAAACTAACTGTTTTTGACAGTCTATTGGTTCTTTTTTCAACCGGACAACTATTTTCTGATTTTTTTTTCTTTTCTTTTCTTTTCAAAACTTATAATTTTATCAATTTCATAAAAAAACTTACTAATAAACACAAATCTTTAATACTTTATTTAATTTATAAACCTAAATAATAAGTAATTTTATTATTTAACTAAAAACAATTTTTTTTTTGGTTTTTTCTTATACTAAAAAAGAATTTAAAAAAAAAACAAAACAATAAAGTAAAACCTTAATTAAAATCCTCTTTTTTTTTAAAACGCGATGGTTGTCTTCTTCTTCGGCGGTTTCCCCTGTTTGTTCCAATCGATGCTTCCTGCTTGGTTCTTGGCTGTAACAGTTGTTCAAGTCGGATAACCCTCGGCTCTTTGATAGCCGGTTGCTCCTGTGATTTGATGCTTGCGATTTTTTGTTACACCTGTTAGTGCAATCAAGTCCAAATATTTTTTATATAAAATATATGATTAAATGTTTCGATGATTACAATTTATAATACCATTTAAACATTCGTAAAGACTTGTAAATAA
>JAUEJL010064318.1:0-17771 GCA_032274825.1 Drosophyllum lusitanicum | reverse complement strand
TTCCATACTTAGCATAATTTCATGAATCTGATTCAAACAACACATGTTTGAAAACTATCTAAGTAAAACTGAAAGTAAGGTTTGGTTATCATCAAATTCTATGTTTTAAGATAGATAGAGTTGATTATAAGGGTGAAGTAATTATCTCCCTAACAATATCTTATTTGCCCAAATCACCATTTTTATCCATTTTCAATCATTTTAAATGAAGTGTAATTATAAAATATAATCAAATGACTATTATAGCCCTCTTTTAAATCTATTTATAATATTTCACCTATACCCTTACTAAACTTTATAAATCTATTTGTGGAAGAAGCCAAAAAATGTCGCTTAATCATCCCATCTGCATAAATTTGATGGGCAATATTTCCAGCTAGTACGAATAATTACAATTGAATGGTGTTTTATATTTGCATGTCAGCGTAATCCATTTGTTTAAAGGCAATTTACTTCCGACGATGTTTATATCTTTCATAGGTGTTAGTAGATTTGTGTTTAAAAATGTTCTTTAAAAATTATTGTTTTCAGCGTAATGCTTTTGTTTGAAAGAATTATAATTGTTTTTAAAATATGTTTTCAGCGTACTTCTAGATTGATGCGCTAATTCCTTATATACACACACGTATGAACCGTACTCAATCATCCAAATTAGTTAATAGAATTGTATATATATATATATATGTATAATACATATAACTTGGATAAATGTGATATTTAAAAATTTTAGTAAGTGTATAGGTGAAATTTTATAAATAGATTTAAAAGAGGGGTATAATAGTCATTTAATTATATTTTATAATTATAATCCATTTAAAATGATTAAAAATTGATAAAAACAATGCTTTGGGCAAATTGGATATTATGAAAGCTTAAGAAGTGTATCTATGATATTTATAAGTTAAGTTGCGCAAATAAGATATTATGAAAGCTTAAGAAGGGTATATATGATATTTATAAGTTAAGCTGAGCAAATAAGATATTTTAATGTTTAATAAGGGTATATATGAAATTAACAGTAGATATTATATCGTTAGTTAAT
The DNA here is from genome assembly GCA_032274825.1 of Drosophyllum lusitanicum. Classification (NCBI taxonomy): domain Eukaryota; kingdom Viridiplantae; phylum Streptophyta; class Magnoliopsida; order Caryophyllales; family Drosophyllaceae; genus Drosophyllum; species Drosophyllum lusitanicum. The sequence goes on along the minus strand of JAUEJL010064318.1, from coordinate 16,729 downwards.
AGGGTTAATTCGGACCGAAGTAAAACATGAAGGTACTAAAACTTTGTGGTTTAATTAATTGGCTAAGTATTGGAATTAAAGTTTGGTTGGAAATTACTAATACATTGTTACAAACATGAATCATTAAAATGGTCCTTGGGCTGTTCATGTACTCTATGTGGGCCACTTTCTTTTTAAAAACCTCCCCCAAAACTCCTCCCCTTTTGTATTCTTCTTTCTACTTCCGGTACCATCGCTACCTCATGGCCGCAACGCCGTTGCTTTGGACAAAATATCTATTTCTCACAATCTCTCACACGCTCTCTAATTCGATCTCCCTTTCTTTCCCTTGCCATCGGAGAGCACCCACCACCGGTTACACCACGAACACTGCCGAGATCCGCCGCTACCGTCTTCGCCTAAATCTGTGATGGTACCTGCTTAGTTTCTATTAAAGCTCTGCCCAGATCCTTTCGGCCAAATTGTTTTCGGTACCATATAAATGACCAACACTGCCTCTCCACCAAACCCGATATTGTCACAGGCGTAGCTGCCATCTATGAACGTCGCCGCCATCTTTGAATATCGTTTCCGTTGAGATCGCATATTCTTCTTCCTAGTCTTGCAAATTTTCTTCTCTAAATCCATATATCTCCCCAGTATTTCGTAAAATCAATTTATCGTGAGATATTGGTGATAAGAATAAACGATGATATTTTGATAAAAAGACTATTTTATCCTTGAAAATCTCTCTTCCCACTTTGCAAATTGATATGTATATTAATTTAAATTATTACACAACTAATTAGTTGTCTTTTGAAAACATCTCTAATTATTCATCCTTGTTTTGATAATAATAAAGTTAGCGCGTTTTGCATCCAGATAAAAACACAATTATTATCCATTGTGATTCATATCTTTTACTTCAAAAAGTTACTAATGATGCACCAACAAAAGATCACTCAACACCGTCACCATCGCTATGGACCCTAACTTGGGGTTAGCCACCGTAAGAAAAGACAAACAAAACTACTTAACTTTGATCATTTATCTCACCCGTGACTGTCAACATATACACGTTCAATTACGATTAATTACATGTTTACATATGAATTGAACCTCAAAATGCTTTCAATAACATATTTTAGGGGTTAACCGTAAGAATTAGAAGAAAACCACACTCGTAATATATGAATGTATTTAAATTGATTACAAGAAGTTATACTTGTATTATCATCTACACAATGTACTATTTAACTTTAACAGATACAAGAAATTTTGTTTCAAAAAGAGTATGATTTACAAATATTTGTTTTGTACAAATAACCTCAATATATTGCAAAGTGGAAATCATTTTAAAATTTTATATTATATCAACTCGATTTTAAGAAATGAATTAAAGATTAAAAACAGATATAACATATGGTTCTGGCAGCACTTATCTATGTGTTTTCATACTCACAAACACTTTAAATAAGAGAGATATTAATCATTTCTTTATTTAATTATTTAGGTGTTTGTGAGTGTGAAAACACTTATGATAAGTGTTTCTTGTTGCATATATCATTTTCCCTTAATTCTTTTTCATCATTTTTTATATTGACTTTAAGCTTTAACACTTTTAATCTTATATTTTGGAAATTTTAATAAAAGAATATAGAATCTATAAGAAAAATAACCAAAACAAAAGACATAGTAAAATGAAATGCTAATCTAAGAAAAGAGAAATAGAAACAAAACCAAGAAGAATTTGTGTTAAAATATTTATGTTGACACTTAACATAAGTTAATCACATGTGTCTCAAAAATCATGAAACAACTAATAGGTTCACTTGGCTCAATTCTCAAAAGCATTTGATTTAAATTATAACTATAACTATAATTTTTTTTATATAAACTCACACACACCTTAATTTTACACCTTGAACCATTTTTCTCAAAGAAGGAAAGACAACCTGATTGTAAATCATTTTGAAATCACATTGATCTATCTCTTGTTCATTTAGCGACTCCATTCTAGTCGTTACCAACCGCCAATGAACAATGATCCCTTTTATCTCCTTCGTCGCCATTTGTGTTTTGTTTCTCTTTTTTATCAATCATATGATCAACCATCGTTATTATTGCCCCTGCCATCTTCAACTTTTGTGATCTCTTACACCCCATATCCGTCCACCCAATTCAACCCTTCAAGCTGCATATACCACCTCACTTCAATCGCAAACACTACCTTGCTACACTACAACTATAAGTGTCGTTATCACATCACCACCACCGCCTCCCTCTCTCTAAGCTTCTTATGTCCTCCTATTTTGGTGTGTCAAATGTCAATCTGCATCATGATTGCTTTCATCTCTTACATTGGTTTCATCCAAAAGTTTCGACTCTTTGAACAACTCAAACACACAGAAAATTAGAAATCATCCAAGAGCTCTAGAGATCAAGCCTTGATGATGATTATAACCCATCAAAATAAATCTATTAAACACACCCATATACCTAATCAAACACATGGAGAGAGAGAGAGTACGGAAAAAAGAGATAAATGCATCTGATGTATCAAAATATCGTGAGTGGAGAGAACGTTTATATGATAAAATTACAAATTTATCCTCTAATTTTTTTTTGATAATTTGCCTTTGTAGTTTGTGAATTGGTGTTGTATTTTAATTTCTAGTAACATTATTGAAGATAATAACTTAACATTGAAAATGTCCATAGAAATTGTTCATTTCTTCTTCCTCTTGTTTAAGGAGGGGTGTTTCATGTTATTTAATTGTTAAGTACATATTTTCCGGCTTATATTTAAAAGGCTAGCTTTTTCGGGTTTTTTTTTAATAAACGAGCTTGTTCAAGGATATAATAAACCGGACTTATAAAAAATAAACCGAAAACAAAATGAGGTTATGAGACTATTAACATGTATACCAATATTATTATTCGCCTCTTAAAAAACCATCTATAACTTTAAAAAAAACAATGAGGTAAATTTGCAATAAATTTTGTTAATTGTGTCGCTAATGTGCTGTAATATTTAATGGGTCAACCCCAATCGACTTATAATAATCTTTATCAGCATTTGATACTCGTTCACGAAACAACTTCCACTCGCTTTGACATCTTTCCCTCACCTGCCATCACAAGTTGCATAATCAAAATGTTAACAGTAATATATATAGTCCCTAAAGTCCAAATCTCAGCAAATTGTTTTTGAAAAAAATGTGTGAGCTTTTCGAGTTGAACTCGAGCTGATCTTGAACCCTCCACAACCTATCAGCTTGACTCGTTTGCAACCCTAAATCCTATGTTTAATTTATTTTTTTATTTTTTGTTTCATGCTACCATTATTATGTGTTCCTAGAACTAGTTTCGCAAACGACAAAGAGAGATTGTAGCATACATACCCCTTGCCATGGTTGTTTTCCATTTTCTCCTTTACCCTGCAAATAGAACAAATGGAGATTAGTATATGCTAAACTAAGAATCACCAAAATTCACGAGGGCATTTCTGAGAATTGCTTCTTTTTTATATATCATACCTGATTCCCTAGTGAAGGTAGGCCTTGATGAACAATCCATTGTGCATCGACGACTCCAATCTTTTCATAAGCAGGCTAAGTCGATAGCAAATAAACAAACCAGGAGAATACATGGATCAGTTTCATGTAAGTTCTTGAAAAACTGATGAAATTAAACTAAACACAGGAGGCAGCTAATTACCTCAACACATTTCTGGAGAGCAAAATCAAGACCCCATCCATGGACCAAGTCATTCTACATTGACAATTGGAAGAATTAGACATTATTATATGCCAAGATTTGTGTAATGTCAAAAAGATTTGATCATATGCAGAACTGGAAATTTTAACTCTTATCAAGGGACACAACAACAACAGTACCTATGGGGGATGTAGACAGTCATACCTCTACATGTACTTATTAAGGATTAAATAAGTAGGATTAAATTAAGCTAACAAGGAAATTTTGTAATAGTATATTTGTAGTTACCATAACTAACGTTCTAGTTATTAATTTAAAAAAGATGTTTTTGCCGGCCAACCAAGCCGGAGCCATACAAGAATGTACATAACTTGACCATTTTGCCATCTCTAATCATATGCTATACCTGGATCAAATGCCATACACAGCGCCAAGCCTCTCGAGAAAAAACTGGAGCCATGATTTCTACAAATCTGTACCCATAAAGTAAAAGTCAAAAGCAGTCTATCAAATAGAAATCACAGCATTTCTTTATTTAGCAAATGTTGTAAGTTAAAATTGTCTATTTACATTTTGTCATCAATACTACTTTAACTAGTGCTATTGATTTTGATCTACAAGATTCCTTTATGTTATCTGTATGAAGTCAGCGAAGGCATTTGACTAATAGTCCAACAATTTCACAAGATTCTTGTTGATCAGCATATCGAAATCATGGGGCTGAGGGAGTAAGTAGTTACTAAGATGTTAAGTTCATCTATAGTACAACAATAATATCAACAACAAATACCGGATCTCACCTCGGCGGGTATGGAGAGATATAGACAGTCATACCTATACACAAGAGTAGAAAGATTGCTTTCCGAAAGACCTTTGGCCTATCAAGTGATCACTCGAGTGTGGTACAAAGATGTACTTTATGATACTAAGGTATACTACTAGTCTACTATAGTGTGTGGTGGATGCTACCATAAGATGATTATTTTATATATTATAATTATGTATTTCCTATCTCTTTTCTTGCCTCTTTTACGTATTATTTTTATTTACTATTATTATTAATTTATTTACTCTTATAATTATTATTATTATTATTATTATTATTATTTTCCTGTTATATATAGATATATTATTAACTTATTTGTTTTATTTTTGTTTATTTTTTAAGAATGAGACCAGCTAATCTATAGTACTCTTCCATTACAAGAAAATATCAGTACGACTATTGAGGTCGATCCAATTAAGTTGCGTCCATTTAATTTTTATTAAGTTAATTTTTCTGTGCAATGGAGGGTTTGTGTTAAGAGTAGGCAATTGTGACTCAATTATTTATGAATGGGTTGATATGGGATGTATTTATCACAAATGGGTCAAATAATAAACAGCAAAAGAGATGAACGGGTCAATTCGGTCAAATGTTACCCAAAATCTTTTTATAAGCATATAAGCTCCTATATCGTTTTACCCAAGGATTTAGATATTTTTGTAAAAATATTGTTTTTATAATCACAATTTATGCATTATTTATTTATTAGATTTTTTTTTTTGTCAAAATGTACCAATAAGGTGTTTGCGGGGTCAACCCAACTGATCCATACTAAAAGAAGAACATGTAAACCCATACCCAATCTGACCCGTTACACAACCTCCGACCCCCACACCCAAAAAAAATCTTGCCATCTCTAGTTTGTGTAATTAACATAGAAATTCGTCAAAGAATTGATAGTACATACGCTGCACATGGAGGCAAATGCGGATCACTGCACCAACCTGGCTTCTCCTTCGTTTCTCTACCAATCACAAAATAAATTAACATAAAAAATACATTAGCATACATGTAAAAGATATTACCTTTAACAATATTTAGCTACATGTGGACCCAACAAACCAATTATCGTATTGAAACACCACAACAGAAGAAAAAAAAGGAGAGGCTTTACAACTCTTGGACTTACTTGTGAACTTCACGATCTCCGCGTCTCCTGGTCATTTGCCATGTTAAACCCCTACTACCAGGATCCAAGCCAGGCTGTGATATTTCTAATCCATGCTTCCTCACAAGTTTAATGTATCTGATATATTAAGAAATTTACAAAAAGTTACATTAGTACCCCGAGATAATTAAAGAAAATTCATATAGAAGATAAAGAAAATAATATTTTAATCTCCAAACACTCACTCTTCAGCGTCAAAGTGCTCAACCCCAAGATCTTCGTCCCAAATAAATATGAAGTCATATGGCGCAACAATGTCAGGATGAAGGAATCTTTTCGCATACCACCTTTAAAACAAAGGCCATAGGTGTTCATAAGTCAAAGTCAAGGTCTGAACGGGATTTAATTGGCATAGAGAGTTCAATTGTGGTAATTTCTTACCATTTTGTTTGTTTTTCAACACTTATATGAATGGCGCGCTTTGACCATTCAAACTCATCCCATTCTGTTGTTTTACCATCATAATGAAATAGAAGGATTGTAAAATTCTCAGAAAATTTCTGCACTGCCTTATTGATGTTAGGTTTCTGATTTTGACCAACAGTGAATGTTACTAGGTACTTTGGCTTGATCGTTAGATCCTGCAAAGGTGAAAAATCAATGTAGAAGCTTGTATTGTTAGCTATTTAGCACATAATATCCTAAACAATGTAACCATCCATAGGTAGAAATATTAACATGCTTTCATATATTGTCAAATAAATGAACAGACATTATATTATTTCCAAGGAACTATTTGTCTTGATAGTATTACATTAAAGTTTTATGGGTCTAATATATGGTATTGAAAAAGAGTGTTTGACCTTTTGCACCATCATACTTAGCTTCTCACTGCAAACTAACACCATAAATGTGAAAATGTCCAGACACACTATAGTTTGCTAGAATGGGCTACTTTGGACCCATCATCTCTAGTACTTTATTTGTCCAAAATCTCTAATTCTTGCATGTAATAATTATAAAAAAAACTAGTTCAATGATTTAAAATAAATCACTCACACACCTACACACACAAGATGTGACAATATGCTCTCATTTTCTGGAGGCTAGGAGCAATTAATATAGGACAAAATAAAATGAAGAATGAAGAAAGACGGTATAAATAAATGAAATTTTAAAGTAGCTTATAGTGCCTTCATTGTAGAAAATAATTAAGTTTGTCTTTTTGAAGTCGAATCAAGCACGTTCTAAATTCTTTCACAATTAGTTGCATTACTTTGACTTTAAACGTCAAACCTATCATCACCAAAATCATGGCTAAAATTTGATCCTTTGAATAACTTAACACCTACTCTTCGTGTATATATAGGATTTATAACTCCGGAGGTAAATATTGCTTTCCCCTCAAAATCCAAACTTTTGATATGAACTTCTAATACTGAAAATAGTATGTTTGACATTCGAAGTCAAAGTATGACAACTAGTAAAGAACGCAAATATTAATAGGGATCTTTATTATCAACTCGTCACCAACCTTTTCTAACTCATAATATCTGCCTTACAGTTTAATGTGATTATCAGTTTTTATAATTAGAATTCACAATTATGATACACTTGGAAGCAACTCAGTTTGATTTGAAAATGCGAAAACATATCTTACTCACGGCATCTAATTAACAATATTAAACAATAATAGTATTTTTAAGATACAATAATCCCATCAAACTTCATAAATATTAAAAAAACAACTAAAGACTGTGGTAAGAGATAGACAAACCTCGGCAGGTTTACCAAACAATCTGCGAGGAAACAAGTCTGACTCAGAAGCAACAATAGCTGGAGGTAGTCTTTCTGCGCCTCGTGGGTTAGATGAGACCCAAATCTGCATAAATATATGTATTTTAATTTCACAACGCTTTTAGGGTCCGTAATCCATTGGATGAAAACTCCAGCAATTTCTTTTTTATAATGTCCAATGAGAATCATTAAATTTCCATTTTTAGGAAAGGTTTGCAACTTACATTTATCTACTTTCCCACTGTCATCGTTGGGAAAGATTAAAAATATCGAATTAGGTTCACAGCATTCTTTTATCTTGTCATTAGCGTATTATTGCAAGCAAATATTTGATAATTATTCAAACACTATATTAAGAAAATTAAAAATATTCCCTGAGCAAACCTTTGCAACATTGAAACAAGAGTACATCTTACAAATATATTGCAAGAGCTATTCTCTTCAAACCTTTCTATTCCAAATTAAAATCCCAAATTAATAACTCTGTTTCAAATAATAAGAACACCTCTCCTTGTAAATTAGAAAAGAAAGTGTTTTTGTGGTATCATTTATTCAAATTATAAACCAATACTAATAGTGGTTTGATACTTTAAATAATATAATAAAATAATATATAAGACTTTTTTCTAACAATAACAAGAGATTTGTGCCAAAAAGAGTAAACTTTACCAACAAAATGAATATTAAAAGCGAACTTATATACCTTTGATGGATCATCATTGTTTCGTGCTTCCTTTGATATGTTATTCTTTGTGACAGAAATCACGTTTAAAATCGTTTGTGTAGAGTGACCTGAATTTTTGTCCCAGAGGTATGTATCGATTGAAGGAATGAGTTTGATCTGTCAAGTTCAATCACCAAAATCTTGTTAGTAAAGTAAGCAAATTATAACACGTAATTATAGTAGGTAGAAGAGCGAACTTTGAAGTAAACACGCACATGCAAATAAAACTAGAGGTAATGAACATCACCCTGTGTCCCCTGACAATGTCTGACTCAACACAAAGTATTCAACTATTTGTTAACTGTCCAAACAACCGTTCAAGATCGACAAAACAAAAAATTGTTGTGGATTTACATTGATTTTATTATTGTTCCGGTAATGATGGTAATGGGAAAATAAGTGAATTCTTAAAATTTGAAAGAGAAATGCAAAAATGAAGAAAAGAGCTGTTTAACTGGCATTATTGTCCCATTTGTTCATCCATGTAAAACGTAGTCTTTTTTTTTCTTTTCCATATTCCATATCTGCAAGAGTGATGATTTGTTTGCAATGTAAAGAAGAGTACGATAATACATTAGTCATTTACACCTTTCCAAAATTAGAAATAACATAGTGTTGATTCATTGAGGGCTTAACACAAAGAATCAGGCATGGCAAAATGAGGGTCGGATCAATGGGTCGGATAAGGGGTCAAAACGGGTCATACCTTCGATGGTGAGAAAGCTGGAAAGGAAGCCCCAATGAAAAAACCTAAAAAAATACCAACTGTGATGGTTGCAATGCGCCTTGAACAGTCGTTCGATTTCCTGAAAGTTGCATCACTCACGAATCAATAAACATAAAACAAGCTTCATTAAAAGGACAAGAGAAACATATATTAAGCCGTCAAGGAGATTAAAACCTTCGAGTAGCGTTTCCCTTTCTTTTACTTTCTTCAAAATTCATTTTAACAAAAACAAATTAAGCTGCACAAATAGCTTAGCATTCTATTCATAAAACCTGAAGAAACAACAAATTGCAAAAGAAAAGCATCAAGGAAACCATAATTTGATACCTTTTAATAATGACAACTACGATTTAAAAGCGAAATAGAAAAAGAAATCTCCAAATACCCAGAATACAACAGGAATATAATTAGTTCTCAGTATTGATTATTTGAATGGTGCTCATAATAAGATGAAGATGAATAACAAAAGTTGCAGTGAAAAACAAAAGGTGGTTTGGAATACATACTTATAGCAAACAGAGTTCCACACAAAAAAGACCAATTCAAACATGCCCACAACATACATGTGCTTTCTCCCTCAATTTCCTCCACAAGTTACTTTATTATCAGGCAATTGAACCTATCATGTGCCTACTTTTGCAAAATAAACATGCAATACATGGATTTCCCATTCCCAGCACCCATAATGAAATGTTCTTTTTTATGTTTTAGAATAAGAATTCTTTAATAAAATTCAATAAAACCCCATAAGAGATGAAGTTCATTAACTTGAGCCACAATAAACGTTAAGAACCCTAACCCCTAAAGTCAAGTCAAAACATGTATGTTTGCTTATTCAAAGATTAATACACACGCAGAAACTTCATAAGATCGTTTGCTTAAAACACAAAACTATAACTCTTTTCTGTAAGTTCCATTAACTACCATACCATCAAATTTGAGCAGAAAAACACACAAGATGATGAATTTTCTTTGAAAAAGTACCTGAAGATCGTTCTTGAGATTGACTTCCACGGATATTTCGTGGAAACCAACGTGGGTTTAAGCTTTTATCTTGAAGATTTCGTGACTTGAAATTTGTGAAATAGAAGTAAGGATCGAGAAAGTGAGTTTCTCTTGAAAATTTTGAGCACAAAATATGATTGCTTTATGGGAAGAAAATATTGAGCTTTGTGCTGCGACTTATGAATGCTTAAGTTTTTTTTCCTTTTTTGTTTTCTTTATTTAAAAATAAGATGATTTTCAAATGTGAATTTAGGATCCCAAAAGGCGTTATATCTTATATGGAGTATGGACCCACTTGAAACTGCGAATTTTCGCTTACCTGAATGAGGATTTTATTTTATTTTATTTTAATTTCATAAATATAATTTAGGTCAATTATTAAAGAAGAAATTGCAATATATTTTTTTTTAATAAATTACCAAAACGAGATTAAACTAGGTTTTCATCAAAAGAGCGACAACATTCTAAGTTTTTTTTAATTTCAGCATAGTTTTCGACTCTCAATGATCGTAAAAATTGGGAATATATAAAAGCACGTCGTGTTATTAAAATTCTACATGCCCCTTGCTACTCTCTTCAATTTGATTTATACTTTGTTTTTACAAGAATTTAGAAGTACATGCTTTTATAATACGAGGTAGGATGTATTTAATTATTTATGTTTATTGACATATGTTTTAACCATCCAAATTTTTGATTTTTTTTTTACTTTTGATACCAAGAAAACCCATGGGTATGTGTATCCATTAGAGTATGTTGAGTAATGATAAGGTGGAAGAGGGGTGAGACTCGCTATTTGGGAGGTGAGGGGGGATAGTATGAGGAAAAGGGGTGATGTCGTGATGACCACATGGGGGTGGGGTGGGAATTAATGAGACTTTTCATTTACATATCATATCTCTTTCTCTCTTGTTTATTTTATTTTTATTTTTAATTAAAAAATGGGGTATTAGGTTTGTCCAACAATCTAGTGTGGTTAGAGAGAAGCATTACATGACTGAGTTGTACGTTAAGTGATGAAAGAAAAAAACTAATATGTCAATTGTCAAATACTCTCAGGTTTTGCCTTTTTGTCCTGGTTTCCTACGTTTTTCACATTTGGCTCTTTATGTCCTTCATTCTCGTCTACCTTTAAATTTCCAGCCTTCCTGCAACTTTCATCTTCATTAAAAGTTGACAGTTTCCCTTTACGCATCACCCTCACCCTTTCTTTATCATTTTTTTTAGTTCCCACCCGGTTTTAATGGAATGATTAGTAACCATCTCTTTCACCTCATTTCAAATGTTTAAACTTACTTTGGGGTTACTAACTATCACTTGCACTTGAAAATTCATCATTGTTTAACACGTCATCTATATCACTAACTACATCTACAAAGTTTTCATGATTAACATCCTTGTCATTATGCAAATGAAAATCATTCATGTCCACTTCAACCTTTGTATACAAAGTTCTCATAATCAACTAAATAATCAATGTCCACATTATCATCTCTCATGTCCACTACAACCTCGTTACATTTTTATTTCTTTATCCACTCTTTCATCATAGTTTTGTTGAAAATGTCGGGACTTATGTTGCTCATTTCCAATTGATTGGTTGTAAGATGGATCAAAGTTAAATAGTGCATCACAGTCTATAGATGAACATTGGCTTTGTACATTATGCGGTGTGTCAAGGTTTGGTAGATCCACAATTGGTAGTATAACATGTTGCTCTACACTTTGGGCTTCAACATTAGATAAATCATTTCGCTAGGTCTCATATTTCCAGTTTAACAAAAGCCTATTGCAATGTATAGTTTTTCTACTAAGCTCAGAAACACCTTCCTAGATTTCGTTAATTATCACTTTTGATGGAGAGGTAAAATATGTGTGCAATATAGTTGACCCATGTTCAATACAATTACTTTTGATGGAGAGCTACAGTATGTAGGAAATATTGTTGACTCTTTTTTAGTGTAAACATAAATGCATCTATACTCATGTATATAGTTGTTGAGTTGCAAAACATCATAATCATTTTCTAAAGCTTTTTTTGCACTAAAGCATAACTTAATTAACAAACTCCTCTAACCAGATACTAGGAGGTGAAGGAAAATACACCCACGTCAAATAATTACAAAGATAACTCCATCAATGGATTTGAAACCTAATTACACAAATTTAATTTCCTACCAAAACTTCCCCTTCATTTTAACCAAAAAATACATACTTTGAACCAAACCACACACATTTAGATCGTTTGTCAAATTAGACGGAAGTGCCTTCGAATTTTGAAGCTTAAAAATACCCAAAACATTATGTAAATAGAGGTTGTGAATGCAATCAATCAATTTCTTTTAAGCCCCAACTCGACCCCTTAAGCTTTAAGGCCAAAGTCTATGTCAGAATCAGGGATCATGAAAATGGTAATATATTTTTTCATCATCATACCCTAATAGCTACAATTCATCACATGTGTAGAAAACAAATCAAGGCCAACTAAGTCTGAGTTCTCCTTACCATTCATGTATCTTATACTTAGATAGTTGGTAAACTACCTTCCATGGTGTAAATTCACACTAAACAAGTTTAGCTTACCAACTACAAGTTAAAAATAAATAACAATGTAAGTTAGGAAAAAAGACCAAAACTTTGAAGGTTTGATAACAAACAATCATAAAAATTGCCAACAGCGAGCCCTGATAATGCAAGCCGCCATAAGCTTCACGGAGATTGTTGTTGAATCACCATCTTTGAACAAAATAAAAAACTACGAAAGTTGTTGTAATTTCTAGGTTAAGAACGAGATTGTTGCAAATTGGAGTTGTATAAGGAGACTAAGATTAACAGATAAGTTATTTAGACTGATATGAGGATATAAAAGGCAAAAAAGACACATTTACTCTCATATGATGTGCACATGACCCTTGTTTGCTATTACCGATTGACTCGTCTAACTAAAGGACGAGCAGTACGCAAGTCTTCAAACTGAAAGATCAGTTTTGCAAGATATTTAAAAAAAGGATCAAAGTTGAAATTTGTTAGTATCTTAAAAGGATCAAAACTGCAAATTACTTTTTTTATAGTCAAATATGATGTATTTAGGGATGAGCAATTCAATCTAAAGCCAAAAGCTCGATTGCTCGTCTAGTAACCGAATCAAAATCGAACTGAAGTTCTTTGTCAGGTTCGGTGTTCGAGTTCTCAATCTAGCAAAATCTGGCTATCGGTCCAGGCATGTCCAAATCTAGAAATCGTGATCATGCCCTGACCAAATCGGTATATTAGTGATAAGGATTATCTAAAACATTATTCTCACTTTTTCTCTTATTTAAATGTAACATATACGATTAGTAGAAAATTCTTCATTTTTTTATCCTATTGATCGATCCATGTGCATCAACCTTACACTACACTTTCTCCTACGGTTTTTTAATTCAAACAAAAGTTTGGTACTTTATGGATATTTGCCAATTAATTTTCTCAATGTTTTGTGTATATGCTATTAGTTGCGTAATTTATATTTGTTGTTTAGATATATTCAAATTTAACATTTCGATTAACTTTATAAATTTTTGCTTCAACAAAAAAAATAGGAAGTTTTGGGCTTTGGTCTAGCCCGGTCCAAGTTTGGGCCAGTTCAGTCGGTTGTTTCGACCAATGCTCATTCCTAAACTTTAATGTTTCAGTTCAACATTTAACACCCCCGCACACACACATATAGGGAGGTTCCATCGAGAACCAGTTTTATGGTGATAACCCATACAATATAGTCAAATTCATCTACAAATTAATTAGATTAATGATTATGCAACTTTATTAGAGTGTTTCATGAGCTTCCAGAACAGGTGAGTCGAGTAATGATGAGAAATTCATGCAAACATAAAGTTGTTTCAAATATACAATGTGTGTTATATGCATTTTTTATATATCTACAATTTTCTTTAAATTTTCAACTTAAATTCTCTGAAAACACGTGAAATACTCTAAATATGTTGCGTAATCGTGAATCTGATAATTTTATAGATGAATTTGACTATATTGCATAGGTTATTGTGGTTCTCGCAATAAAACTAGTTCTCAATTGAACTTCCCTATACACATATACACTATCTTAATACCCCGTGTATAAACACAAAAAATTGTTAATGTAAATTTTAAAAATTTATGGTGTGAAACCTTAAAAATATAATAAATCCATGTATCGATAATAAATAAAAAACATTCATGAAAATTTGAAGATGAAGAAAGAAATTTGACATACTCACAGGTCTATGGTGATAGTTGTTAGTGGAATCGGAATTAGTATTTGACATGGTATCCGATATGGTGAAATTTCCCAAAAGATTTACGATAATAGTTGAATCAGATTTTAGGTTTCGTTGAAAAATGCTTTTGAATGACATGTGATTCGATTAGAAAGACGGGTAACCCGTAACTACTTAAGATCTGTGCGCAACTCAAAATTCACGGCTTTAAACTTTTAACATAAGAAACTCTTCATTCTTTAGCCATTTTAGAAAATAAAAGAAGATGATTAGTGAGAAAAAATTTCTAAAAGTGAAATTATGACATCATAATCCTTTTCTTTTAATATATATCACAAATTACAGATTATAAATAGCTTACAATACTTAATATTTGAGTCTAGTATTATTTAATATTCCAGTAAACTCTTAGCTCATTCATTATGGGGTTAAAGTTAGTGAAAAACATCATACTTTTAGCTTATAAAAGAGTCGATGTGAGCAGTTTACTTTTTTATTACTCATATAGGTAACCTACTTTGTAGTGAGTTGTTAAAGTAAGTAAGAACTTGAATTTTTCGATTAGGGTTTTGTCTCCAGTCGGAGTTCATACCGTTTGATCACCACCAAACCTTAGAATTCCTTACCGGTGGTGATGATAGAGTCCAATCGACCTCCTGTCGGTTGTTATTGTTGTGGTGGATGCGTTATTGTTGTTATCTTTAAATCTAGCAATGAGGGGTCGAGAAGATGCTGATCAAACTCCACCATCACCACCAGGAAGGAATTTCGGTAAAATCACCAAGGTTTGGTGGTGTTCTAACAACTAAAACTTCAGCTAAAGCAAAAACTCTAATTGAAAATTTTAAGTCCCTACTTACTTTAACAATTTATAACAATATAGGTTAACTGTTTGGGTAATAAAAAGTAAATTGCATACATCGATTTTTTTAAAGGCTAGTATTATATTATTCGATGATCTTAAATTTTCACTGTAATAAAGGTTTCAATTTAATTATTGCATTCAATGTTTTAAAATCTTAATGATTAAATATTATGTTCGGTTTACGTTATTTGTGATATTATATCAAATATTATTCTTGATTTAAGTTAATAATAATATTATTATTGTCATCAAATACAATTGAAGCAACCTTACTTTTATAAATGTTTAATTTATATTTCTAATCATACATTTATACGAATGAAATAATTTTTAATTCAAAATTCTCAATTACTTTTAATTTTCATTTATTTTATCTCTTTTATAGTGTGACTCCTTTGGTGTTTGTGTATCCTGGTTTCGTTTTCTAATTGAGGGCGATTAATATCATTACCATTTCGTTGCTTCGTGGCTTCATCTTTGTTCAAACTAAAGAAAAGTCAAAGACTAGCGTTTTGACCTTTTGAAGTCAAAGAATTTGGGAATGGTGATAAAGGAGAGAGAAAAGGTCTAGGCATTGCCGTTACTAAGACTTATGATTGGTGCCACGTGGCAAAAGATATTTATCTGATTGGAAAGGGTGGAGTAAAAGAGTGGATAAAATTAGTCCACTTGGCAACATGTTAGGTTAACGACCTCTTATGTTTTGTTGGCGTGTTAAAACGGTCAACGACTATTCAACCTTCAAACAACCTTTTCTTCTTTTCTTCTTTTTTCTTTTTCTTTTTTTTTATTGATTGTATTGTGTTTTTTCTTTTTTTCTTTTTTCATGTTCTCTTTTTTTTTAAACACAGATCCACAAATTTATATTAAAGACTAAACTAGGGATATTTGAGATTGCCCTTAAATTAAAAGTAATATTTAAATTTCCATGATATCAAATCATAGATAGATAATCTATGTATGATGTCTAGTTAACTAAAGTTAAAAAAAATCTATTATTTGTGTTTTGAATGAGACAAAATATAGAATTAAAGAATCATTTATCAGTTTAAATTCTATAGTATTGCATAAATATTATTGACTTATTGAGACAAATATAATGTCTTTTTAGTCGTTTTTATCAATTAAGAATGAAAAATTGAATACAAATTCACTCCATTTTTATGGGTCGGAATAAAAAATTGAAGACCCCTTACTCGAAACTCTAGTAAACTATTACGCACCTAAAAATGTGAGTTTTGCAAGTATACATATTCATTGCCAAGAACAATGCTTGATTTTACAAAAAATTGAAAACACTAAACATTATTACATGTGTGTTAACTAATCAATATCTTAAACAAACAGACTCATCTAGGGGTGAGCATGGTACCGGAACCGGTACAGACCGGTACCGGTACCGGTTTTGCCGAATACCGAATTTGGTTTAAAGATGGTACCGAATGCCGTACCGAGTATTCATACTACGGTACCGGTACCTATTTTACCTTGTTTTTTCGGTACTAGTCCCGAAAACCGAATCCCGAATACCGATTTAGCAATATTTCAAGTACCGAGTACCGGACCGAAAGCTCTAATTCGGTACCGGTACCGGTACCGGTACGGTGCCGGTACGGTTCTGTATTTTCGGTACTCATGCTCACCCCTAGTTTGAACATACATGAGAGTTAATAGATTTTAAAAGAATATATGTGTATTTTTTCAGGTGTTATAAGGATATATATG
>JAUEJL010064307.1:0-17772 GCA_032274825.1 Drosophyllum lusitanicum | reverse complement strand
CTAATGATTGTGGATGAATAAAGAATAGATTTTCTAATGCATTTGAAATATTATTTACCGAAAACTCCGTAAGAAAATGTTTATCATTCAAAAGCAACATAAGAACCTGCATCGGAGTTTTTCCGACATTCTGGGACGAGCGAAGCTTTTGTCGTGCATTGTATATGGTTTTTAGTGTAGAAACATTATTCTCGTCCTGTTCCTTTAATGTCGATAATATGTCCCGCGGTGTAACATTCTTGCTCGTCAAGTCAGCCACCAATTTGTCTTCGTTTTCTTTCAACCGTCTTAAATAAGAATGTCCCTCTAGATATTGTGCGGGTGGATGATTATGTTGATCACATATAACCCTTAAAGACCACCCATCATGTTTTTTTAAATAAGAACCTACCAATTGAAACTGACAGTTGGTTTTTTTGGTGCCAGTTTTTCTACTCGTTTCTTTAAATTTGTATTCCCGACCATGGTCACAAATAAGCGTGACATAAGACACCACACCATCTCTTGCCTTTGATCTTCTCATGACGATGACATAGCCTAGAGATAATGCTGTGCTTTTTACCCATTCCATCAGCTCCTCACGAGACACGAACACCTAAAATTTAAATATCTCTGTTAACATATAATAAATTTTAGGAGAATAAAAAAAATATCATAACAAGTGATATACCCGATCAACAAAAAATGGTGATGCAACATTAGGTTTTTTATTGTCTTCATTTGAATTAAACATCTTTTCCATAAATGCTACAAATCATAACAAAATAAGAATTAAAATTTTAAACTAAAAATATATGTTTAAATAATTAAATTAAAAATACAAAGAAAAAAAATTAAACAAAAACAAAAAATTAAAAATTAAAAAAAATATTTATTTTGTCACTTCCCCTCCCCCAATCCCTTCATCTTCATCTCCACTCCACCCCATCTTCTCTCTCCACCCATTATCTATTAACCTAAACAAAACACACACACACACACATCTCCAAGACCCACACCATCGGCTAAACCTCTGCCGCCTACACCGCCGCTCACCATACACCGCCACCTCACCAAACACCGCCGCTCACCATCTGCGCTAACCATCACCGCTGCCTCACCGTCTCCCAACACCACCGCCGCTGCCTTCACCATCTACGAACGCCACCACCGTCGCCTCCACAATCCACGAACACACCGCCGCTGCCTCACCATTTTCCAACACCACCGCCGCTACCTTCACCCTCTAAGAACGTTACCGCCTCCTCCTCCACCATCTCCGAACACCGCCGCCGCCTCACCATCTTCTAACACTACTACTGACATCTAACGTTTCCTAACACCACCACCGACCCAGATCTGGGTTTAGATTTGTTTTGAAATTTTAAACTAAAAGTTTGTGTATTTGTGGTGGTCGGCCGGCGGTGATGAGCAACCTGCCGGTGGCGGTGGTGGTGGTTACGGTATCACCGACCCAGATCTGGTTTAGATTTGTTTCAAAATCCTAAACCAAAAGTTTGTGTATTTGTGGAGGTCGGCCGGCGGTGATGAGCAACCTGCCGGTGGCGGTGGTGGTGGTTACGGTATCATATGCATTCAACTTAATCTGATTACCTTTTTTCACCCAACTAATAATAATTTTACTCATTCTTCTTAATTTCTACTTATAACTACAGTTCTGGATTAGATATATCCTTTAAAAGAGGATTTTGAAATTTAAAAGAGGATAGATTTTGTTGAGTTGTATAGATCTGGATTAGACATATCTTGTAATTAATTTTGACTTTTTGACTTTTTCTTTGGGTGTCTATATAGCAGCACCCATATATTAATAAAGATTATTATACATATATATTGGTTATTACAAAAATTCAAACCGACTCTTCGATTTATTATGTGGTCTTGGTTATTTAGATTATTTTAATATTTTCCCGATCAATTTTATAAAAAAGAACATCGTTATCATGATTCATGTATCATCGATATTAACAATTGCAAATATATGATAATTTCGTAGTTAAAATACAATAATAAATAAATGTATGGTCAATAATTTTGAGATGATTATAAAATGATGTTTTAAAATGTAATTTATTAAACATGAAAACACATACTAGATATAACCTTGAGATTATAACATTGTTAATATATTTTCTTTGTAGTTAACACAAAAGTCAACTTCGCCAGATACCTTAAGATATAAGAGCATCCACCACGACACGACATGAAGCTATTGCCATCCACGCCGCTCACCAACCATCTCCTCTTTCCATTTGACTTTTACTCAAGCGATTAGTGTTATATTCGTGTGGTTTTTGGTTATGTAAATAAAATCTGTAAATTTAATACGTTTTATATATACTCTTTTTAAAAAATATAAATTTATATTATACGTTTAAAACCTTTTAGTATAATATTAATGGTTTATCGTGATGAAGCTCTGTCCCGATATTGTAAAAGCACAACCATAATATTATTGTTGACGTTATAATATCAAGTGCTCAAATGACATTTTTATTTGCCAATTATATATTTGAATCTTTGGAGTTGTAAACTAAATTTAGTAAAAATTAAATAATGATAACATCAATCTAAATACAAATTAATTAGATCACATAAAAATAATAAAGTAGAATATATTTTGTCTATAAATATTAAATTGTTTAAGTATAATTTATTATTTAATTAAATATAATTGAAAACATAGGATAACACTGAATTCAAATATCCATATAATAATAACCTTAATTATATATCAAGTTATTAGTTAAAAAATAAGAAAACTTAGATAATTAAAATCTTTATATAAATTTTTAAGTTGCATGTGTAATTACAAAACTCACTAACATGACAGTTGTTTCATAACCCAGTAATTGTGTAGAGTTATACTTTTTGTTTTGGTTATTTACTCACACACTAATAATCAATTTTAAAGAGCCAAAAGTGGTAGTGGTAGTTTTGTAAACAGTTGTATGCCACTAATCAACTGTTTTTAAAAGACCAACTAAGTGATTATCAAACATATAAATTTTATCGTAATACAACACAAGTTTTAAAAATAGTAAATTTTTTCTTCTTTTTATCAAAAGATCAAAAAATCAGTGATTATACCGACTATATTATGTAGAGAATGAATATAAAAACCGAATAAAATGTCCAAGAAATTATTTACCTGTTGCTCTCGATAGATAAAATAATTAAATATACTAATTTATAAAAAATGTCATATTATGATAAAAATTATATTAAAACATAAATAGAAATGAGACGGACACAAATATATAATTATTTTTCTCTAAACAAAATATATCACAAGTTATTAAACATAATTTACAAATAACTTATAATTAATTATATTAATATACAATATTCATAAATTCCCCAAACATTTTACATCCAAATCCGCCTAATTAAGTTGAATTTAAATGTAATATTACGGTTTCTTGATTATCTACCAATCAAAGCATACCATTTCACAATTACATGTCATATCAGACCTTCTCTCAACTTTGTCAACAATATATATATTAAATTTTTTTTCTAACCTTTTCTACCCTTAATTACTCTTCTTTTTTGAACCGGCATCAAAATTTTATTATAAACGCCTAGCGAGAAGCTTGGAAAATCAAAACAAAATTACAAAGGATAAATATAAAAAGGCGATCAACACCAACTGATCCAATCTAGTCTACTTTTGAGTTTCTTTTTCGAATTGATCCAAAAGAATGTCATTCCTTGGATTAAAATGAACATCCTTTCAGACGATTCCTTCTTCTTTTCGATCGTGAACCAACTCATTTCGTGTTCTCCAAATTTGCCACAAACAAGTAAGAATAACCGCCTTAAATACATGAAGCTTATCCTCAGAAGAACTACTTGATTCGCCCCATGAAAAAATTGACTCCAACGTGTTTGCCGGGGGGAATTACTCAACATTTGTTTGTAAAAATATATTTCTTACTACCTTATCCTTTTATATATTTAATGATAGACGTATTATATTTAGTATGATAATATAAAACCTCCTCATTTCTTCTTCTAATTCCTTTTACACACTCTCATTTCGTCTGTTCTCATCTTCTCACTTTTTTTCTCTAAATTCGAACATCTCTCAAATCCAAATACCATTTAAACAGAATGACACGAATCGTATCTATATTTCCAAACACCAACTTGACTATTTATATAATCATGTCCCTCTGAATCTCTTTCATCTCTCAATTCCTATATAGTATGGTTTTTAATTTATTAATAATTTTTATTTTTAATGTATTTTATGTTCTAATTTCTATGTAATTTTTTGTTCAATGCAACCATTTGTTTTTATTTAAATTAAGTAGTTTTTAGTCTTATGTATATTGTGATATTTTATTCAACCAATTTTTGCATATGACCAACAATCTACATTTTAAACTTTTAAGTGTCCAAACCAGACCATACATACCCTTAGCTTAATATGGCTTTAAGACAATGTGCCAATTGACGTGCTCGTTATGTATAACAAATACACATCAACATGACGGACTCAACTTTTTTTAAAAAATGTAGCATGAATTTTAGAAAATTTCAAATAGAGGATATATACACATCTAGACATAGAAAAATATCGTTCAAAATTAATAATTACGAGTAAAAAGTTGAATGACACCTCATATTACACATCATGCACAAGTAGAGGTACAGTAACACTTGAATCTAAGAAGAGACAGATGTTTGCCTTTAACTAATAAATATCGTAAGAAGCTTGATAGCGTACACCGTCTCAATATCCCTATAACATATCCATCTAAATGACTCACACATACTAAACGTGCCAAAGCAAAACATCAACAAACCATTGTATATACACATTAGTAATATGAGCCACATAATCTAACAAAGGTTCTAATTCATCTTATGTCACATCAATGTCACATTATATCATCTCTCTTATTCTACTTTATCTCATTAACAAAGGTTTTACTTCTCACGGTCCATCCCATTATCTTTTTTCTATTATTCACTCTCACTGTCTCACACACACTCTCTCATTATATCTCATCCCAAGTGTGACATTACCGATGATAAAGCTTTTCAGTACCTTGGGGTGTGTGGTATTCTCGCTCATTCTTAGCTTCACTCAAACCCGCATTGGGACGATATAAGCACTCAGGATGCCCTAACTGTCAAAGCTTAAAAATAATGATGAATATTTGGGTGTAACAATATTCATCACCATATCTTACGACAAATTTATTAGTGTAGCTTTATTTTATTCACACTTTTAGCTGATATTCATGATTCAAGTATTATTGTAAATTTTTTGGGCAATATTCACCGACTATTGGATTTTATGTCAATTTTTAATTTCTAATTTCACCAACAACCATTGGTGCGAATCTGTGAGTATATCAAATTTCTTTTTTTTCATCTTCTGATTTTTATGAATGTTTCTTGATTTACTATCGATATATGAATTTATTATATGCTTAAGATTTTTACTATAAATGTTCAAAATTTACATTAACAATCACCTTGTTTATACAAGGAGTATTAAACTCGTTATATATACAATTACTATAATTTAGGCATTTAGTCAAATAATTAATTTCTTAAACAATTAAATAGACGTATATTAAAATAATATTAGTGTATTTTGTGCTTTTTAATTAGTTGAAAATCAGACCTTACAAGCAAATGTAATTCTAGTTGGGACATGAACGTTTAGTTGATCATGAACATCTTAATTAGGTGTATATATAAATAAAAAACTAATTTGAATCAAATTTATTATACGATCATAACTCTTCATTTAACAAACTAATTTTAATTGTATAATCCTAACCATCTATTTTGGTAAAAATTGAAATTTAATTTTGACTTTCTAAATAAAATATCATATTTATCCACTCTAATTTGCAAATATTATATTTACCCTTTATTACATTTCAAAATATCAGATTTAAACAAAATTTTGTTTTATCAATTTAAAATATTTTCTAAATATTTTACATTCTTTTAACAAATAAAAACGTAACCTTTTCCATTAATTGTAACAATAATGATCGATGGCGTGTACAATAAATAAAATCACGTCTCTTCGTATCATGACAACCCCATGTTTCTTCCGTCACTTCTGCCATTCTTAAAACTTAAAATATCTTAGTCCTCCCTCTTGCGACGACCCTTCTATCGCTGGTCTAGGTGATGACGCCATCTATCGTCATTATTTAAATTTTCATTTATTTCACATTTTATAATTATTTATATTTGTTATTAATGCTTAATACTTATTATTTTTTAAACCAAACCATGTATTACACATGTATTTAATCTTGTATAATACCACAAGGCCAAGACTGTCTTATAACTAAAATATTTTATTTTAAAATTTAATCTGTAAATTCAAATTATATATCTAGTCTAGCGTATAAATAAAAGATAAATTTAAAATTGAATTTATTGCATATGTTATATTAAAATAAATCTGGTGTGAACACATTTCACGAATATGTCTTCATATGAAAATGACGTGATCATTTTATTTTATATGAATGAATTAATTAATTAGATGCTCGGAATAAAAAGATGCAACTAGTCAACTATTACTAATGGTTTACAGTGAGTTTTGAACATAAAATTGTTGAATTTTCTTCATTTCTCATTTTTATATGTTGAGAATTGATATAGTCACGACAAAACATTCGCCCCGGATGTGTAGCTCGATGTCTCGATTATTTGGTTTAAGGGCAAGGAAATTTGAAAAAACGAAATCACGGGTAATTCGAATGAATATAGACCTGATGCGCTCGATGTTGTTGTGGTTACGGGTTACTTTACTCATTGTCAATTGGTTTTTAGTAGGAACCTTTAGAAACTTACATGGTATTAGAGTTGAGTCCACAAGTAGTTGGCCAAATGGCCACACACGCGAACCCATAAATATATATCCATGTGTTAGGCGCACATATTGCCCATATTGAACGAGCGTGACTTTGTAATTTGCTTAATAAGGATCATGAATTATGTAGCGGCAAGGTAGAGACGGATTAGCGGCTAAAGGGGGCAATAAGAAGAGTGTCGGAGATGGTAAGAGCTACGACAACAGCAACATGAGTTACAACTACGGTGTTGGCAAGAAGCCCTGCGGCTACAAGAGGAGCGGTTGGGCAAAGGAAAAAACACCAATATATTTTTTTTTTCAATACGTCCCTGAGACATGACAGGAGAGTAACAGCTCCATGTCTGTCACTTTTGTGGGGAGTGACGACAAAACATCTAGCCCATAGATTTGTTCAAACTTGTTTTCTAAGAAATAGTTTGACTTGCAAATATTAAAGTTTGGGTTTGGTGGTGGTTGAAATCTTTTAATTAAGCCTCATGCTGGTTTATCTAAAACTTTAATTTAATACTTATCTGATTAATTAATTAATGCTTTTGTAGTTTTTTAGTATATATTTTAATTTTTATATGTTTCGTATCGAGTAAGGCACCCTCTGAAACATATGTACGTACGTTTTTTTTATTATATAAAATTAATTAATATTAATTACTTGAGTGAGTGTTTGGCCTGATCGCATTTATATATAGTCGCTCATAGTGCCTCTTCAACATTTATTTATGTTTTTATCGTTTCAACCTCCATATTGTTTTCGTTTCTATAATTTACCGATTTAATTATGCGTATCTCGTTTTGTTTTGTTTTTTTTAAACGGTAAATACACACATATCTTAATTTACACATATGTTTTTAGTGAGACTTGAACTCACAATCTTAAGAAGGGGAACTCCTTAAAGAGATCTTAATATGCGCATCTGTCTTGTTTTGTTACTTTCTTACTTTTGTCTTTTATGACGATTGTATTATAACTAGTGAAATCAATAAGATCGAATGAAAAGTATTGACGAAACATCATTTTCCTAGATGAGATGAACATGCACCAACTTTAGAAAAGGAATGCCAAAAAGGACAATCAACAAGTTGATAAGATCGATCAAGTGGCATGTTTGTTTTATAGCTACTCAACAAATCCGTCAAAGATGATCCAAGTTGAATGTTGTTTTATGTATAAACAAATAATGTTGAAATCTTTCTACACTATCTATGTTAGCTTATTAACTACTAGACTAAGATATTTTAATACAATACAATACTCTGATTTTTCTCGTTTATTTTGTTAAACTTGGTTATCGTCAAACTAATAAAATATGTTGGTGATTTTAGTATCACCGGTTCAATTAGCGTAATGAATGAGGGCCTTGTAAGATAAAGGGGAGCGAAAAAGTAAAAAACGGGGGTCCCGAAATTGATTTTAGTAGAGGGACTGTAATGGAAATTTTTGAATTTTTAGGGGTTTTCATTATAATTATTAGAAGTTTGTAACTCCCGTTTTTTTTCTTCAGTTTTTTACATGAAAAACGGATGTAGATTAGATAGATAAAGTATAGAATCACACTCAAATTCTCTCGGTTTTGATATTTTTCTGTGCCAAAAAAATTCTTGTTCTTCTATAATTATCCATGTTCGGATTTCGTGTAACCCAGACACATTAGGGTCGAAATATCGAATTTGAAAAGTAATCATACACGTAGAAGCATCCGGATACCTGTTCTAACAAAATATAGATAGAATTAAATAAGAGAGAATATGTACAATACTCTCTATTTTACAAGTGGGTTTCGAAAGATCCATATTTGACGTGAAAAGAACTTTCTAAAGGTTTCTTGCGTTCCCATGGTTTAGTTTTTGATGTTGATATCGTTTTATATTGATTTCTTGTAACATGGTGTTCGTGATTGCTTCACGTTTGAAAAATATCATTTTCAAAGTGACGGTTTACATAAGCAAGTGTGGATCCGCTTCTTTAAAACCATGTTTTTAAAAAAGAAAAAAAACTAATAATCACGTTTTAAGAACACAACCTAACACCCTTTCAACGTTTACAAATCATAAAAACTAAGAATCATTCCAAAAACCTAATTCTAAGCACCCTTACCTCATCACCCATGTTAATGTAATTATCTATTTTTCTAGAAAATTAAAGTAAAACAAGTAACAAATTATTATTATAATTATATATAATATAAAATATAAACTCTATTAAATTAATGTTATTGGAGAATACAATTTCTTATATAATTAAATAAAAAGAAAGTGACTGTGCTACATGTGTGGAATCCATTACTAAAATAATGCTAACATCGGACCAACGGATGTATTAACATGCGATGAACCTAGGACTGACTGAGCTGAGCATCACAAAATTGTCTAAATTGTCCGCCATCAACGCAAGTTGCAGATGCATACATTTCTTTAATGGGCGCCGGAAGTCAATAAGCAAAGCCCACTTGCTTATGGGCCACCCGAACCCCCTTCTTCAACTCTTGCGGCCTTTTCAACTTGTACATCATGCTTCAATTGTTGTACTTTGGTCAAAACCACAATTCATATACACACGTGTGGCTACAAGTGTATTCACATTTGAAATGACTTGGGCATGAACATGAAAATATCTTGTAACGGTGAGAGTTGGAAGTCGTTGTAGTATTGGCTTTGAGGGGTAAAAGCGTCATCTGCAAAAGAATCCATGTAATTGAACTGGAAATCATCTTTTTTGGCCTCACTCTGGACTTCTTTTTCGTGTTCTGAACTCGAATCCGTATGTAACGTTGTCGGAACCGATTCCGATGTTTCGAAATTAAATGTGTCATTCATGACGTGATATGGTATCGATGGTGGCGGATGTAGTGATGATATGTTTCCCATCGAAGAATATGATGCGATGTCGGGTTTTGTATCGACTTCGAAATCGGGAAATGGGGTTGATTTAGCATCCGAGTTTAAGTGTTTCTCCAAGACACCTTTTTTATTGTATATTCGACATAATACCCAGTCATCTAACTGCAAAATACAAGAACAAGACAATTAATCATAAGTTTAATTATAAAATTAAAAATTGGCTATGAGAATATATTGTTAACGGTGCTTATACATATATAACTAATGACTATTTACATTTGACATATGAAAATGATTTATACCGTTAGTGTCATTATTTAAATGTTGTTACACTTATACATACTTTAAATGAAAGATATTGTAAATAATTCTACATTTAAAGTGTCGATAAGTAAATTAAGCGCTACTAGCATAAAACTCTGATATTTATTTATCGAAAAGAATGTATGTATCTAGAAATATCTACCTTAAGTGTTTTCACACTTAAAAAATTCGTAAATTAGAAAAATGACTAAAATACCTATCATTTTAATTGTTTGTGAGTATGCATTTTTATTTAGAAAACCTTAGGCTAAATTTAGCAAAAGAAAATTTTTCTATTTTGTGTTTTATGTAAAAAATGTTGAAGTTTTTATTTTCTGAAATAAATTTAAAATATGTTTAGATAAAAGGTGAAGTTTTTGTTTTAAAAAAAAATGAAAAACATATTTCGAAATGTCGTCTTGTAAAAGTACGAGAGTTTAAAACTTACGTAAAAATAAGAGAATTTTCTATTTTCTTGAAAAAAATATGTAAGTAAACGGGTTTTCTAATAATGTCAAGTTGCATGTACATTATGCATTGAAATATGTACAATGATCTGAATTTGGGAATTTCAGCTTCAAAAAGGGGGCAATCAGCAGGAAGAAAAGATAGAAAAATACCCTCAAATTGTTGCTCCGTTTGCCAGCAGATCTATCGACGTTAGCAAGACGGTACTCGTGCATTATCCAATTGGTTTTCACACCTCTCGGAGCTTTACCGGCGTAGAACACTAACGCCTTCTTTATTCCGACGGCTTTTGGTTTTCCGATCGGCTTATCGGCTCCGGTAGCCTTCCAATAACCTGTTCCGGCAGCTCTATTCGGCCGAGATCCGTTCGGATACTTTCTGTCCCTAGGCGAGAAGAAATACCACTCCTTTTCTCCGTACAGAGCCATATCTGTTCAGATCAAACCAAAAACCAAATCAATAAAAAGTAATTGCAATTGACGGATCAAATTCTGATCAAACTGAATTTTCGGATAAAGAATCGTGAAATTTCGCCAGATATTACTTCCGATTTGAACTGAATCACAGGATTTACCACTAATTCTCTCAATAGCAGTTCAATCAATTGACGCAGTTCAATCAATTGACGTAATTGAATCAAAATCAAACAAAAAGAAATCGAAAAACGAGAAAAGATCAAACAAAAAGTCGAAATTACCTGGAAGCTGCCACGGATCGAACTTATACAAATCAATCTCAGCAATAATAGGAACAGAAATCGTCTGAGAAGCACATTTCCTGCAAAGGTAATGCATAACCAATTCTTCATCAGTAGGATGAAATCTAAACCCCGGCGGTAACTCCAAACTGCCTCCAGTCATTTTCAACCGCTTCAAAAACTATAACTCTTCTCTTAATCAATCCTTGGAATCACTTGAACTTGATTTTGATTTTCCCTCGATTTAGGGTTTTGGTTTTTAAATTTCGACACTAGTGATGGAGAAGGTAGAGACTTATATAAAGAAAGAGTGGCACGTGGGGGATTGAATCTGGATATAGTCGACGGGGGTTCGAGGAAAGAGCGATTGATTTGCTTGGCGAAGAAGGGTTGGTTGACGCAGCCTTTCGTTATCAATGGCTTATTACTGTAAGACAAACGGAGGGAGTAGGGGAGTCGACTGGCGAATGAGAGATTGACACGTTGGAAAGAGTTGACCCCACGTGCGGGGGAGAGTATTGTGTCATTGAGTTCGTCATTTGGTTTGGACGGATTTGGTGAAGAAAAGTCGGCTGTGAAGTGGCTGTTGCTTTGACTCATGTCTTTTACAAGTCGCCGACTGGATTTGCGGCCAAAGTTTTTGTCTTTTTTTTTCTTTTTTCTTTGTTCGTGTGAAAGTATCACTAAATATAAAAGGTCACACAAGAGATTTATAGATAAGGTAATAGTATAATAATACATAACATAATATTCTTTGTGATTCTTAGACCATCCGCGTCCAACCCATGTTATCCAACTTACCCCACTGCCACATCAGCATTCACATCATCTTTCCCCTTCAACCCAACTTACCCCATAAACCCCCACATCCAACCCCATTCAACCCTATTCAACCCCACATCAAATATTAATAAAATATATATATATATATATATTAAATGAGAGAGAAAGAGAGAAAAAGAAAAGAAAAAAAAACACCCGTCGGGTTCCACGGCTAGACGGGCCACGAACCCATCGGAACCCCACTTGGGGCGATGGTGTTCCTGGCCAACCCGAGCCAACCCAACTTCGGGTAGCTCTTCCGATGCGGAGGGTCTTAAGTAGCTAGTACTCTAGCATATTATCGGTATATATACATGTTGAATAAACGGTCAAAAAACTTTATGTAACCATGAAACAAACTTAATATTTTTTTTAAGGCAAACACACTTAAAAATTAATATATATGTAAGTATGTATGTTCATGTATATATGTGTGGACAGGTTCTGTATCCTCGTAAAAAATCTTCTTATTCATCCTCTTACCAATAAGATTAGGATAATATTAAAATCGATTAAGAGAGTATCTTAAAAAAATTAATTAGTAGTTTCTATATATAACAATTTAGTGAGCAAGGAGATGAAATAGAAGGATAAAGTAAGATAAAATAGAATTGTTCATATGTGTATATATATTTATATGTATGAGAAATGGTATATCATCCTATTATTTTCTCCAACTTATCTTACTACTACTCATAAGATCCACAAAAGTGTTAAAATCAATGAAGGAGGTAAGGAAAGAGAATTAATGGATTTCACATGTCATCTTGTAATGAATAGAAGAATAAAGTAAAAAGTATCAAGAACATATCATTTTTCTTAATCCAAAGCTTCTAGCCTAATGGTATGGGATTGTTTAAATTTGGTATGACTCATGGCCTAAAATCATAAATTCAAGTATCATTATAACAAATTTAAGGTAAATTAAGAGCCGTTTGAAAAGTATATATATCATTTTTCTTAATTGTTTTATGTATATCATGTGACTTTTCAGCTATCAGAAGTATCTACGTGGTGCATTTATGGTGACCTTTGACAAAGCAATAGCATGTGTACATGAACATAAAAAGTATTGTAAACTAATTATGATGATGTGTTCACTTTTTGTCGTGTATAGATGTACAACACAACACATGAGATATCAAACATTATAAATTCATTTATTCGAACGTAAACAATTGATGATAAAACATGAGACTTGTTTTGTTTTTTTGAAAGGTAAACAATCTTTATTATATTTTAATAGTTTCTAAGGTGTATAAACATCTATTTAGAACCATCTTATAAATAATCATTTATACAAGTTGTGGAAAGAAGATACAGATGGTTCAAGACTACATTCATTAGACTACAAATAGAAAGTTTTGCCTCATCATAATTTTGATAAAATAAATGGCAATGATAACCAAACCTACCAAGATAGTGTTGACCCCTTCTGACCCGATATTTCAGTCACTGAAAAACAAGCAACTGGGTCTCAAACACTACCGAATCCACTTGAGCTTTAGAGTTCGTGAAGACTATCAAGTTTCTATTCTTCCATATGAAGTATGCGGCGGATCTATTAACAAGTTCCCATTTCTTACTATTCCACGTCTTCAACATGGGGTTGGCTAACACCATCAACTCTTTAAAAGATCCCCAACCTTGGAAATGCAATCCCCACCAATGATGCAAGCTTGACCAAACCGGAATCAATTTATGGCATGCAAAGATTGCATGCGACACCGATTCCACATTTTCTAAGCATCATGGCAGAGAAATGAATGTAAGTCCACACCTTTTCATCAAGTTTTACTTGTACCGGGAGCCTTTGACGATCCACCTTCCAAGCAAAAATGAACACCTTCTTAAGAATATGCCTTGACTAAAATGTTTCTTCATGTTGTTGACGATCTATCACATTGATTTCTTCAATTAGATCTTTCATAATCTTCACCAAATACTTGTTATCAAGGTTTAGAGACCATTCTTATAACTGCATTTGTAGAAAGATGGCGTCCTGAAACCCACACATTTCACTTACCAATTGGAGAGGTCACTGTAACCCTCCAAGACGTATAGGTAATATAGGGTTTATGAATCGAGAGGGATGCAGTTACGGGAAAAGAACAAAAGTGGAATTATAAAAAGGCGTATAAGAAGTGTGTTCAATTACTCGGTTTTGCACCTGGTTATTTCAGATGTGGTCAGCTTAAGGCGAAATATTTACGTACAACTTTGGAGACAGCATTACCGAATAACACACTTCATTATGTGTGTATACAAAAAGCCGAGTGTATATACTACTTCTGTTGAGTGGTGTTCTTTCCCTTGACACATCTGACACAACTGTACATTTGTATTTGTTAAGTTTAATAGAAGATTTAGATAAATGTAGTCGACTGAGCTGGGGGAGTGCTGTTTTAGCTTGTCTGTACAGAAACCTCTGCAAAGCTGCAACAGCGAATGCAATTGAAATTTTTGGTCCGCTGACACTGTTGCAGCTGTGTGTAACACCCCAAATTTATAAAAGTTACTAAAATAAGTTGCGGAATACAAGTTGAGAAAAGTGAATAGAGTTATGAATTATTAAATGGTTTAAAATAATGGTTCCAAATATATCCTCGTTGGGATTTACCGATATCGTATGGATGAGTTGTAAGTCGGATAGGGGAGCGAGATACCCGCTAAGAAGGGACCACCACCAAAGAGGCGGCAACCCCTTTCTTCCCTTTTTGTTTCTTACTTATTCTTGTCTTCATCCTTTGTCCCTTCTTGCTTCTTCCAAAACACACACACATGTATCTTTATACCTCATGAATTGGAGCTGTAATTGAAGATTAGCAAGAGAAGATTAGCACATATTCAAGAACAAACCGTGCCCCAGGGCGTACCTGAGGAGGCACATGCGTGACTCAAAAGGGTACGGGCGTGCCTAACTCTAGATAGGCCCGGGGTGTTCCTGTTGACCACGGGGTACCTGTGTATAGGGCATAGACGTGCCTATAAAGGCACAAGTGTGCCATGTCCAGTGCATTGTTTAAAAGTTGTGTTTCAACTTGAGTAAGAGTAATGATTATCCTATACTTATTCTTAGGTATTTGAGTACCTCAACTTGGTACTTAGAGATATTAATGACTTGTATTTGTACATAGTCAACACTAAAGTGGGAATTATTGTATAATTGCTATAATATGTTGATATTAAGTAAATTGCTATTAGTTATTGATTATGAGTATATAGAAATGAATACATAAGTAATATAGGGGAGTTTAAATACAATAAGAAATATGAGACATAGATATATGTTTACGTTTTGAGTGGAATATTCGAGTTTTACACTAAAATAATGAAAGATGAGTATAATGAATAAATGAGAGGTGAATACCAGTTAGTAGTAAAGAGAAAAAGGGGTGAGATTAATAATTAACAGTTAATCCTATATACTAATGTGTATCTATAATTAATGCTAGAGCAATCAGTAGTGTAATAAGCAATACTAATACATATAACTACATGATTAAAGTGAAAGTGTTATTACAGATCTATATGTTATAAACACATGTCTATACACATTATGAGTATGTGTGGAAATACCGAGAAGGGTAATATTAATAGTTTATCAATGTGATCATACGAATGATGTCAGCGTATGTGATATGTTAATGATCTGATTATCTATGATGTTGCTTGCAACTTTGTGTATATGTTATCTGTAGTGTTGCCCAAATTGCCTGAGTGGCAAAAGTGGTGCCCGAGTGACAAAAGTGATGCCTGAGTGGCAAGTGAGATTGCCTGAGTGGTAAAAGTGGTTCCTGAGTGACAAGGCTGATTTCCCAAGTGGCAAAACAGAGGCCTGAGTGACACAACTTGATAAGAGTACACTTATATGTTAATTATTATCATTTGAGTACTTTGTGGAGCTACTCACTAGGCTTCTAGCTCATTCTTTCCATTGTTTATTATTTGCAGGTTTTGTGGCAGACGAGGCTTCCACGTGGACATGCTAAAGAGCTTTTGTGCAACATCAAAGGAAAACTATTTTTATATTACCTGTGCCGATTGTTACCCTATTTTAAAAAGTATTATTGTTATTTCCTTGTTGCACGCTTAGAAATTAAAACGGGCGTTACACTGTGAGCTTGGTGTAGGTTGTCAGCCGCTTCTCCAATTATACTTATACCAATGGTTGAAGTAATTGGCAAACCTTATGGTGCTAGGTACGTACTTATTTATTAAATTATTTATACTTGTTTATTTTTGCATAATTAGTAGTAAAGATTATTAAATACTTTATTTATTGATTGATTAAATTGTTTACACTTAAATATTTATTTTTTCGAAATTAGTAGTAAACAATATTAAATACGTATTTATTTAATTGATTAAAATATTTATACTTATATATTTATTTTTTTGAAATTAATAGTAAACAATATTAAATACGTATTTATTTATTGATTAAAATATTTATACTTATATATTTATTTTTACAATATTAGTATTAAATACTATTAAATACTATTGATTACAATATTTACACTTATATATTTATTTTTACAAAAGTAGTAGTACATACTATTAAATACGAATTTATTTATTGGTTAAATATTTACACTTATATATTTATATGTATTTATTTGTTTATTAAAATATTTACATTTATTATTAAGTTAGAATTGTCCTCTTAGTTTTAAACAAACACCTTTGCACATGTTATTGGAGTTTCGTTCTATTCTACATACACTACGAGGAAAATTAGGTACATTGAGTTTATATAATATGATTATTAATTGTTAACGAGCTCGCTAAAAATTAAACTTTTATTTTGCAATTTAAGTGGATTCTATACAACAGTGTTCTGGGATCACTGTCAGAAATGTGTAAAAGTGATCAGAGAAATTGGGTGTGTGATACATATGTAATATTTTGATAAATTGTAGAAGAGTGTTTACCCAGTAGGGTAATAAGATAGTTTCATTTACTCCGAACAATTCCCAACACCCCAATCTCAAGTGTAGATCAGCATCGGAAGCTACACAATGTACACGTCGAGGGACCACAACAAAAGATTGGAGTAGCCAAGGCATCCGTAGAAGAGGATTTTAAGTTCATACAAAAGGAAAGATGTCAACTGTACTCAAAGATAAAAAGTCTCGAAGATCTGTTAATAAAACGAGACCAAACTGCACAAACCATTTTCTTGAACAAACCTAAAGACAAGAAATTTTCCAAATGGACATACGAAGGTCTAGGTTTTGTTAATCCACACATAAGTGATAAGATTACTGCTAAACAACTGTACGATTTTGATAGCATGAATCTAGGATTAACCAGAAGAATGGTATTTGTGGGACAAGCTGCCGAATATGAGGAGGAGGAGTACAAAAGACGCACGTCCGCAAAAGCCTCCACCTCATATAACTACGAAAGTTTAAATAGATCATATGAAACAACCGAAATTGAAACAATTCTTTCAAATGACTACTTTCATAGTTACTCACAATCCGAAATGGAATCAATGCCAAACGTTTCTGAAACTCGAACAAAACCGCACGTGTATATTCCTCACATGGAGTTACAACGCCGATTTGAATTGGTTGAAACCGAACTTTTTAATAAGTCAATCAATCACGAGTTAGAAACTGAGATTTTATATGATAAAATTGGCGAACTTGAATCTGTAAACTCTCGTATATCAAATTCCGCTGCAACAAGCACGTCTGATACAAACACCTTCCACGTGCACACACACGAGTGTTTTTCATGTTCGGATTCCATCACCATCGACATCACAGATGAA
>JAUEJL010064296.1:0-17773 GCA_032274825.1 Drosophyllum lusitanicum | reverse complement strand
CCGCCACCACTACATTCTACTACCATCATAGACCGCTACCGCTGCTACCGAAGCCGAAGCCGCCACTTCCACCTCCCGCCGCCACCTCTATCGACTACCAGAACCGCCTGTCACAACCACCGTCGTCATCAACTACCACCCGCCACCATTAACTGACATTAATCGATGCCTCAACCAACATCGCTGTCGCCGCCACCAACTATCAACACTAACGGTTGCTGTCACCATCATCAACCATCATCAAACCGTAGCACACTTACTATTGCCACAAACAACCATCATCACCACCATCACTTCATTACTGACTACTGCCACCACCATCAACCTCTACAACACACAAACACACACACACACACACACACATATATATATATATATATATGTATATATAATGATTACCTATACTAATCAAGCAATATCAATGATAATGATAATACTAGAGAATGCTCATTGCATTCCTTTGTATTCCCTTACCCTTTGTCATTCTCATTCCCCTCTATTTAACAAAGTGCCCCTTAAATAATTGGCCTACAAGTATTCTCATCGTTCTCTGTTTAAAGTGTGTTCTTGCCGGATCCCTCCTCTCTCTCTCCCTATATATATTTATATATATAGGAAGAAGTTCATTTGAGAACCATTTTTATTGCGAGAACTGTGAAACCAATCCTACCCATCCAATTCTCCATCCTTTAATTCTGTTGCCCACATACTTTATTATAAAGCATTTAGGCATTTTGCTTAAACTATTAAATTTTAAGTGTTTTGAAATTACTATATTATCCTTCGTATAAACTAAATTGAGTAACTATTAGATATAGTTAATAAGATTTTTATATTCCATTTAATAACTAAACTTTACATATTTAAGAAAATCAAAGTCAATACAATTGTTTTGAAAGTCAAAACCAATATAAATTAACTTAATTATTAAAAAATATTTTCATAACCTTTTTTTTCAATTATGGAGAACAAAAAAGTAAAAAAATGGAAAAAAGATAAAAAAAATAGACTTGTCACTAAACGAAAATTATTCGTTGTCACCATATTATATTAATACTATACTCCCTACGTCTTGAAAACGGACATGTTAGTGAGTAGAAATTATTCGTTGCCGCCTCATTGCAAGGGTATTATGCGAGTGTGATATAATGTATGTAAGTGTATGACATGCATTAAGAACTGTATTAATTAATATGAAATGTATTGTATGTATGAGAGAGATGGTTCAAATAGTAGCAACCCTTACAAAATGTTAATGAACTCCTTAGTAATGGCCTATTAAAATTTCTATAAATAACTTTTGTTCGGAAAGTATAATTTCTATAAATAACTATTAGGATTACCAAAATAAGTCAGATATATCTTGGAAAAAGAAAAAACTTAAATAGTTTTTCACATCATTCTCTCTTTAATCCTCATTTTGTTCTTAACACCACCTCTCTCGCACTAATCTATCTCACATCTACATCTATATCTTTGGGCTTTCTTTCTCTTGTAATACCCCAATTTTATAAAACATTATTAAAAGAAGTTGTAAAATGAAAGAGGAGGGAAATGAGTAAAAGCTATAAATTATTAAATGGTTTGAGATAATGATTCCAAATATATCCCCGTTAAGATTTTTGGGTATTGTGAGGATGAGTTGTAAGTTGAAAAGGGGAGCGAGATACCCGCCGTAGAGGCAACCAATAATTAAGTCGGCTGCCCCCACCCCCTAGTTAATTCGTTGCTCCTTTTTTCTAGTTCTTTCTTTATTACTTCCTATAGCTAGAGATACACACCAACATACATCAACACACATCTTTAATCCACTGATCGGAGAGATGAGATTTGTGATTTACAAGGAGGATTAATATATATTCACCGAGGAATCAAGGCTGAAGATTGTAAGTGATTACCTTAATTATGTTTTGAGATATTAAGTGATTATTGAGTTAATTGAGTTTGTATAATGTTTATTAATCAAAAGAGTGTTAATATGCTACCTAATGTGGTTAGTAAGTGTTCAAGGGATGTTTATAAGTGTTAGAAATGAATTAAAAGTGAATTGGTTGAGATTTGGTCGAGAAACCAGTATGCTTTGGTCGTAACTGGGCTGTAAGTTGAAGGGAACGGGTGTAATATTCCGAATTTTAAAATGTCATCAATATTGGTTAATAACGTGTTTTATATGGCTCAAAAGAAATTGTGTTTTATGTTTGTAAAAGAAATTATAGTATATCATAGATAAATTGGAAATTTATTGTTTACGAGAGTGATTATAGTTATTTAATAACATTTGGCCATGATGTATAACTAATAATGCACAAGGTACAATTGACTAAAGTTTCAAATATTAGTGATTTAAATGTTTTAAGTAAAGTGTGATATGGGTTAATTGGGTGAAACTTTAAGGGTTAAAAGTGTCAAACATTAAAAATTAAAGGGCATAAGGTGTAATTGTGTGTGTGAGTGTATTTGACTCAAAATTGGGGTCAAATACCCCATTTGTGGCTGGAAGAAGGATCGAGAGAGGGAGAAAGAGAGAGCTAGAGCAAGGGTTTGTAAGGGGAAGAAGAAATAAAAGGAAAATCTTGTTGATTGTGATGCTTGAACCCTTATAGTGTGTTTTTTAATACCTAATCTGCCATTTAAGTTTAATCTTGAGCAAGGTGAAGGCTAAACCCAATGGAAATTGATGATCAAGTAAGTTCTAACTTTGAATTGTGCTTGATTTTAGCAATATATGAAGTATTTGGTTATTTATTGTTGATTTGTGTTAAAAACTTTTGCAAATGGGTTATTTTGGGTTAAATGGTAAAATTAGGGCTTGAATCTTCAAAGGAAAGTTAAATGGTGATGTTAGAAATTGTTTTGAAAGGCTTTTGAGTCTGTTGTATGTTGCAAATGAGTTTTGGTCGAAGGAAATTGGATTTGGTCGATTTTAGCATGAAAAACAAGCATTATAGTTACTGTTCATGGGGCTTCGTGGTGCGAGCCCTATGATTCGTGGTGCGAGGACGCTGGTTCTACGTAGTGTATTTTCGTGTAATTTGTAGCCGGCGCGAGGGATTACGCTTCGCGGCGCGAAGGGCCCTTAAACTTCCAAAAACATTATTTTGACCCCCTTTGACCTTGTAACTAATTTAGGATTGGTTCTTATGGTTATAGAAGGTTAAAATGGAGTCTTTTAAGACCCGAAAGAATATCTAAGCATAGAATTGAGCTTATACTCTTAAGAAATCTTGTTTTCGGTTAACTTATACAAGTTGGCCTTATGTTTTGTGATTATAGGACTATTGATCAAGTGATTGAGCTTTGGTTTCGTTAGGAAGTGATCATCATCATTTCATTAGGTGAGTACACCTGTGGATACATAGTTTTCATAAAATTTTATAAGTCATCATAATTACATTTGTTTATGTTTGGCAATTAGAATAATGACTTCTATAGGATTAACGGGATGTGGGATTTTATGGAATGCCTTTATGATGTGCGTTATCCATGATTATCGAATCTAGGCCAATGCTCCACATAGGAGAGGCCGTGTACTTGATATTTAGACAAACATGACACTCCATATAGGAGTAAGATATGATCTTGAATTGTCTCATGTGATCTTGAGATGATGAATTATGTTTACACTAGTTTGTGTTATGGGCATTGAGATGCCAAATATGATATTGTTTGTTGTGCAATTATGCTCAAGAGCTGTTAGTCTCTTATTTGTCTATATTTCATCACTGAAGATAAGCATCTGAAAGTTCTTTATTTATTCCTTGTAATTATCCCGAAGTTCTCCATCTAAAGAAAAGGGTCCGCTAGTCTATTTGAAGGAAAGTTCCGCTTCACTGAAGATTGACATCTGACTGCAGACATGAAATGGTTCCCTCAACTGTCTGTGCTGTCGCCTACAAGTTTAGCATGTGCAAAGTTAGTGTTCCTAAATTTGTTCAACTGGCAGTTTTGCATGTGTTTAGATTACACGTGTAACTTTTTTAGATGGTCAGGATTAGTTTACTTAGCATATAAGTACCTTTCTCACTTGTTTGAGAAAGGTAAGCGTTTGTTCGCTATTGCGTCTCAAGTAAGTTCTTGAGATTTAGTTTGTACTCTGTACTCAAGTTTGTTCTTGAGTGCATTTTTGGAGTTTGATTATTAATATAATCCTACTTTGAAATTTTCGTGTGTTCGTTTCTTAAAACTATTTCCGCACTTAGATTACATTATCTTTGTTAGTTTTACATCTTTCGGGAAAAACAATTGGTATCAGAGCCAGGTTCTAATTTTATTAATAAATTAGTGATCTATTCAAAGATGTCTAAATTTGAATACATGGAAAATGGGTCTTCTGCTAAGCCTCCAAAATTCTTAATTGAACATTTTTCGAGTTGGAAAAATCGTATGCTTGTCTATTTAGAAAACATCGATTGTAACTCCATCTCCATTCTTGAGAAAGGTCCTTTTATTCCTTTAACTATTGCTATGGAGACTGGATCTTCACATGATCATATTCCTTCTTGTCTTAAACCTCGATCTCAATAGACTGAAGAAGAGAAAAAGTACGTCAATCTTGATGCTAAGATAAGAAACAATATCGTTATCGCTTTACCAAATGAGATCTTCCATACTGTTTGTAATTTGAAAACTGCTAAAGATATATGGGAGAGCCTGTGTATTTCTTTTGAAGGAACCACTGAGGTTAGAGAGAATAAGAAAACAAACATTATCAGGAAGTATGAAAGCTTCTGTGCTAAAGATACTGAAACTCTAACGGAAGTGTATACTAGATTCACATGTTTACTGAATGACATGCTTGAAGTTGGTGTCATGAGAGAACAGTTTTAGATACTGAACCGCTTCCTTGATTCTCTTCCCTCTCAATGAGATATGATGTGCATGATTCTGAGAACTAATAACATGCTCAGAGACATAGACATGCGTATGTTGTATGGGATCCTACTGAATGACGAACAAACTATTATTCAGAAGCTTGACTAGGCCACTTTGCCACTGAATGCATAAGTTGTATGGGATCCTACTAAATGACGAACAAACTCATATTCATCTGAAAAGTCAAAAACTGAGTGCTTTAAATGTGGAAGACTAGGCCACTTTGCCGCTGAATGCTATGTCAAAGTAACCTCTCCTGAACAAAGTAAAAGTGATCCCTCCAAGGCTGATAAGTACAAGGCCAAGTACAAAGCACTGAAAGTGAAGTCATCGGGATATAAAAAGAAGGAGGAAAAAGCTATGGTTGCTGAGAATCTAAACTGGACTGATTCTGACACCTCTTCAGATGTGGACGAGAGTAACGTCATCAAAGGAAAATGTCTCATTGCAGAAGAGATGTTTGGTTCAGCACATCCTAAAATGTGTTTGATGGCAACTGAAAACAAGTTCAGCGCTGGATGAAGTAGAAAAACTGAGTTCTACTGAAGGTTGGAGTCCCACTATGATGTATAAGGTATCAAATTTCAAAAACTACAACCTGAATGAAAAAGATGACATGTTTGCTTATATGTGTTCTGATTTGCCTATTGCTCATAACAATCAAAACAAATCTAAACCAATCATCTCAGATCTAACCCATGAAGTCAATGAATTTAAAACTGAAAATGAAAAATATCTTCAGGAATCATATGCTTTGAAATGTTACGTGGAAATTCTCACTAACAAGCTAAAATTTGTCAAAACTGATATGGAATCATGGAGTTTACTATCACATTCGTCATGTTTCCAATCTGTTACACGGTCACCATCCGCTTGGCTGACGAGGGGATAGGGTTTGAAGTGTGCACACAAGTCTACGTGATTACTTAATGATAGTCTTCTAGTTTCTTTTTGGGGTTCTCTTAGTATCTAAGCTTCATGAAATCTGTTATCTTTTGTAAATATGGATTAATGTTATATTCAAGCTTAGCTTTTGATGTTGTTGGCATTTCTTATTTATTGCTTAATTCTGTTCTTTCCATTCTTTATGTGTTGTGGAATATGAATTCCAAATGGTATATATGAATTCTTAAATCGGATTTTTCTCTTTATGTAAATCTATCTCATGTTTGTGGTAATTCTTCCTTCCCTGTTGCTAATGTTTTGGTGTTTGAAGATAGTAAATCATCAAGTTACTCCGGTAATTATGCTTTTCACCAATAACCGTTCTACAACTCTAAAAGATAACTTTGCGGGTTTTACTGTCTCACGCGCCTATTTTCACCCTTGATCTTTTGAACCGTTAAGATCAAATGCTTAAACCTTTAAAACCTTCAAATGGCCTCACCCAAGGTTACTTCCCACACACTTCATCTTCTCCGGCAAAAATTGCACTAATTTTACTCAAGTCTGTTTCATGCTCAATGGCTCCCAAAATGGCTTCATTCTGTGTCACTCTTCCACATGACATTGTTCCCAAGATCCAAATCTCTTCCATTTGCTACAAAGACAACAACTATTCTGCTGACCGGACTATTCCCCTTTCCACTTCTCCTTTCTGTGAAGTTATGACCTACCTTCATAACTGTCCCCTGAACTTCGCCCTGTCTATGAAATTTCCGATGTTCGAGGAACATCTGTGTGAATTCTGGATGACCGTTGAAGTCATTGATCCCAAAACCTCTTCTGCTACCCTCACTAAGGAGTTTCTAGCGACGGTTCTTCATCTTCCACGTCGTAACTTTATTCCGGCTAACACTGATGCCAAGGAAACCCTATTTGCCTACTTCTGATATCCTGATGAATTCAAGGTAAAAGGAAACTCTATGGTTCACACTCGTCTCCCCAAAGAGTGGAACTGTATAATTGCTCATCTGAACTTCTGTATGACGAGCAAAACAGGTGGTCTTGATCAAGTCGGTGAAGGTGCGCTGAAAATGGTCTATGCTCTGATTCATGGTCAAAATATTGACTTCGCTGAAATCATCATGGACAACCTTGTTGCCTCACTACTGGCTAGATCCAGATCTCAACACATTCCATTTCCTCGGTTTGTCTCCTTGATCATCTACTCTCTGCTGACCGCTGAAGAATACAACTCTGCTTCATATCCAGTCACTGCTCCAACTGATCTGTCTAGGCAGGTTCAGCATCAGCGTTCAATCCATCGTTCTCTAAAGCGATGCGAAGGTATGTTTCACTGAACCCTACACCTTCTATTCCATCTCCACTCCCTGTCCTATCCTCTGAAATACGAACCGACTAGCCATCAAAGACTAAACCACCTGCTCATCACACCAAGAAAAGAAAACCATCTCCAAACCTTCCAAATCTAACAAACCACCTACAAAACCTACTAAAATCACTACCCCCTCCAAGCGCTCCAAACATTCCTCTCCTCCCATTTTCATACCCTCTTCTTATTCCTCTGGAGAGGATACTGAAGATGAAACCCCGCTCATCAAGTGGAAGGTTCATTTTCATCTACCTAAATCCTCCACCGCAGCTACATCCAATATTGCTGATGATGCGATAGAACACATACCATCTATCTTTGAAGTAACTAAGACTAATGAAGAGACAACTCAATACCCAGTTGTTACTAAAGTCGCTCCCCTGCACCCTGGTTCAAAATCCCTTGACACATCAGTTATCACAGCTAATGCCATGGATTCTGCTGAACAAGTTCAGGACGCTGACAGAAACACGTCAGTCGAGACTTCACACCCTACTACCAACGAGTTAATCAACACACCCACTGATACTCAGGTACCACCAGTCACAGATGTTCACCCATCTATCACTGCTAAAATTACCCTAACATCCATTGATGGATCAGCAGACCCAACTGATCTTATGGATGCAGCCAGTGCACATGATGTGTCAGTAGCTAGAGCCACTAACTCTAATGCACTTCTCACTACTTATGATGATGCTGGCCTTCCTCCAACATCTGAAGCTCCAATAGTCGAGGATACTTCAGTCCACCCTGAAGTTGAGACTCACCCGTATCCCTCGATGAGTCAGAAATTCCCACTGACTTTATGGATACTACAAGGGCAAATGGTTTATCAGTTCCTAACCAAACTGAGAGTGATGCCCTGCCAAATCCAATCTATGATGATGAAGTTTTACCCACTTCGTCTGAGATTCCCTCTGCTCCTGAAGACAAAGTCCATAACCAGATTGTAACTGAAGCAACTCACTCTGATGCCCTTGACGTATCAGTCCAACCCACTGATACTATGGTTATCCTTCGCTCCTCAATCACTGAAGCATTATCTGTTTCTCTACAAGAACAGATATCTGACATTCAAAAATTCTTTGATATTTCCTTTTCCCCTCAAACAAGTGTCAATCACTCTAATAATACCGGTGATTTTGCTTTTCTTCTTTCTTCTAACTCTGTACATTCTCCATCTCCAGACCCTAATGTTGATATATTTGCTTCTCTTCAAAGCCTCTCTGAAACATTTCTTTCTCTTTCTCAACTGGTGAAGACCACTTCTTTCAATCTATCTTCTTACTCGAAAGATCAGCACTTGTTTCAATCTGAATTTAAGCAACTAGCTGAATCTCTGGTCCAGTACTCTTCCTCTCTCTCTAAAGACATCGCTTTAAGCAATTAGATTTGTGTAACACTGTTTAAACAGATTCATGACATGATATCAGCCTTGTCTCATTCTACCAACTCCACTTTCTCCATCTTAACCGAACAAGTCAAAACTCTTTCCTCCACTATCAACCATCTTTCCTCATCGGTTGACAAATTCTATGCGGTCAATCTCTCTGAGTCCGCCATAACTCGTGTACATGAATTGTTTAGACCCTCCTTCGAGGGTCTTTTTGCTCAAATTTTGGACTTGTCTAAGAAAATAGAAGCATCTGATCACTCCTCTGCTTCTAAGGGGGAGAAAATTAGAAGACAGTCCAAGATTTGTCAAATAATAAGAAAGAAGGCTGCTTCTGACAGGAAAGATCTTTTATGGCAGAAGAAATACTCAAGGAGTACTGTCATCAAAAGTCTGGAAGATGAAATTGATCGCCTGAGACATATCGGAAATGTTCAGGATAAAGCCTTAAATAAAGCAGAAGCTGTGCTACAAAAGGCTGAACAAGAAAATGCTAAGGCTGAAGAAGCCCAAGCACAAGCTGAGGGGGAGCTGAAAGCCTTTCTTGAAAAGAAAAAGGCAGAGACAGATCTTTATAGATCTGAACTTGAAATTTTTGATGCTGCTGCATGTCAAACAATAATTGCAGTAGGTGAAAAAGTTACAATGAATGTTGGGCTTGAACCAAATGTAATTGTAGTAGGTGAAAAAGTTACAATGAATGTTGGGCTTGAACCAAATGTTCAAAGAACTTTTGTTTCTGAAGGACCTAGTTCTCCAAAAATAAGTAGTCAACCCAGTCGACTTGACAAAGGGAAAAGGCCCATGGTTCTCAACTCTCCTGATGATCTGATGTTTATGGGAAAGTATGGAGACGCTGATAGCGGCTGAAAATTTAGTTACTGAAGAAGCCGGTGCAAGTCAAGCCAACATATCTCCTTGTTCTTATCAATTGAAACTCCAGGAAGAAATCAAAGCTAAGAAAGAAAAGGAAGCCAGGAGAAAACAAATTGCTGAGAAAAGACACGAGGAGTGGCTATTTACCAGGAATCAAAGACTTTATCCTGAACGTATTA
This sequence comes from Drosophyllum lusitanicum, assembly GCA_032274825.1. NCBI lineage: Eukaryota > Viridiplantae > Streptophyta > Magnoliopsida > Caryophyllales > Drosophyllaceae > Drosophyllum > Drosophyllum lusitanicum. The sequence goes on along the minus strand of JAUEJL010064296.1, from coordinate 8,175 downwards.
CTTCAGTAAGATTGAAAAAGGAAAAAGATAACATCTTCCTGAATCGTTAGAGGAAAGGAGATCTGCTTTTCTACAAATATTCAGTACGTCAAATCACAATGAAATGCGGGTATACTGAATGGGCTGAAATAATGGGGTGTTTATCAAGATTAAAGTTGACTGATGATGTGAAGAAAATACAAAACGAAATTTCCACCACTATTCGCTATTACAACACTGCGATGAAAGGAAGAACTTCTAAAACCAAAAAGTCATCTGAAAAATCTAAGCCTTCTAAAGCTCAAGCATTGCTGAATTAGAGAAAGAGACTAACTTATAAAAAGTCTCAACAACAAATATTGAGGCTGATCGCCGAAAGTGAGCTGCCAAATTGCAAAGGCATAGACACATCTCTTCCCAAAGGGTACGTACCTGAAGGGGGAAAAGTGATCTCAAATCCCCGAGGATTTTTCTTTCTCGATGCCTACGATAAGTTCAGATTTCAGAGGGTTTCAGAGTTCTCCTGAGCAGATTATCTATATCTGAGGTCACTTCGATAAAAGACATCCCAAGCGAATATATGAAGCATGTTCAGCAGAAGATGCCTGCCGAACCTATTCCGGATGAGTTCAAACCAGTTATTAATTAGAGTTTGTTCATTTATTCTTTCTGTATTTCATTCTCTTATTCGTTCATTCTTTGCAATAAGATGATGGATTATAAACAAATAGGGGGAGATTATTAGTCTCTTATTTGTCTATATTCCATCACTGAAGATGTTTTTCAAAGAAAGCATCTGAAAGTTCTTTATTTATTCCTTGTAATTATCCTGAAGTTCTCCATTTGAAGAAAAGGGTCCGCTAGTCTATCCGAAGGAAAGCTCCGCTTCACTAAAGATTGACATCTGAATGAAGTATGTCTTTAGACATGAAATGGTCCCTCAACTGAGCACACATGTCAGTGTTGTCGCCTACAAGTTTAACATGTGCGAAGTCAGCGTTCCTAAATTTGCTCAACTGGCAGTTTAGATTTTTGTTTCCTAATTTCATGTAGAGCGGTACACGTGTAATTTTTTTAGATGGTCAGCATTAGTTTACTTAACATATAAATACCTTTCTCACTTGTTTGAGAAAGGTAAGCGTTTGTTCGCTATTGCGTCTCAAGTAAGTTCTTGAGATTTAGTTTGTACTCTGTACTCAAGTTTGTTCTTGAGTGCATTTTTGGAGTTTGATTATTAATATAATCCTACTTTGAAATTTTCGTGTGTTCGTTTCTTAAAACTATTTCCGCACTTAGATTATATTATCTTTGTTAGTTTTACATCTTTCGGGAAAAACAAGAGCTATGAGTTATGTGACATCTAATTGGTTATTGAAAAGCTTGAATGCTTGAGTTTCTTAGCCTTTATGGCATGTGTTTTATGTGACCCTTGTGGTATGAGTTTTAGTCTGGACTAGTGTGGTTTCAATTGCACATCCAATTGTGTTTCTAACCACTTTGGGCCTGTGTGTGGTTCAAGAGGCTACGGCGAATCGAACCATGTGACACGTGTGTGGTATAGTTAAGGGATGTTGCAATTGGTGTAGGGGGGTGATAATACCCATTATGACCGTTTTGACGGGGAGATGTGGTTATCCCCCATGTGGGCATGTGTTGACCGTGGCTTGCTACCACATGGAGATAATGTGTATCAATGGACAGACCTGCATCCTTATGTGCTTTTATGTGAATCCTAATGACATGTATATTTCCAAACTTGGTGTTTTCAAAGATGATGACTTGATTTTTATAGATTAATGATTTTTGGTGGAACTCACTAGCTATGTTTATAGCTAACTCGGTGTATAAATGCTTTGTATCTGGAGGTAGACTAGTCGCCTTTGTGAGGCGGGTTGATGCCTTGGCATTGCTTGACTTGTTTTAGCTTCCGATAATCTTGGATTTCCTATTCGTCTGTTTATGGTCATGAGATTAACTATGATAACACCAAAAGCTTTCGAGTCGTATTCGACGATGAAATATATTGTTAAAATTGTATTGTATTTTGTAGAAATATTGTTAATGAATTATAATGCTTCTGCTATTAGCTAAAGGGTTTTATATAAACTATGTTTTAGAAATAAATTTTGAAAAAGTATAAATTTGGACTGAAAATCAGAGTGTTACAACGGGCGTGCCCCTCAAGATCCAACCGTGCCATAGGGCGTACCTAAGGAGGCACGGGCGTGCCTAACCCTAGAGAGGCCCAGGGTGTGCCTTATGACCACGGGGGTACCTTTGAGTAAGGGCATAGGGGTACCTTTGAGTAAGGGCACGGGCGTGCCTTGTTCTATTAAGTGTTTTAAAGTGGTGTTTTGATCAAGTAAGGGTAATGAGTATTATATATTTATTCTTAGGTACTTGAGGACCTAAGGAAAAGATAAAGAGAACACTGTGGAAGTGCTGAACTCCAGGGGAGTACCTCAATCCGGTACTTAGAGATATTAATTATTTGCGATTATACGTGTTTCCATACCTGAATGAGATTTACCGTATGATTATTATTATGTGATGTTATCTAGAAAATTGTTATTAACTAATTGTTAAAGAGTATAGAGATGAATATAGAGTTAACAGAGATGAGCCTATCTGTAGTTAAGAGACGAGAGGCAGAGATACGTGCTTGTGATTAATAAATGGGTATTTTGTATTATATTAATTAATGAGAAATGAGTATGAGCGAATAAACAAGAAGTGAAAACCCGTTAATTAATATGGAGAAAAGAGTAGGGTTAATATTCATTAATTAACCTTACACGTTAAACAACAGATATAATTAGTGTTGGATGAATCACAAATTTAAAGAGTATACAGTGATTTAAATAAGCGATGTTGATGTGTATAATTATATAAATAAAGCGAATGAGTTTTTACAGAGATATATACTATAAATACATACCTATATATATTACGAGTATGTGTGGAAAAACTGAGAAGAGTGGTACCTTTGAGAAATACATAGCGAAGTGTTAAATATAAGAGTAACCGTACATGTGTACGTAAATACACAAATATACAAATATGAGAGAATATAATAAATTATGTCTATACATATACATATATTCAATAATAGAGAAAAGAGAAATGAAATGAGTTTTAGCCTGAGAGGCACATGTGGCTGGTCAACGAGACTAGCTAGATGCTGATGCGATTTGTAGTCAATGTGACTAGCAGAGGTGAGACTATGTATGAGCCTTGATAATGACATAAATATCTGTGATGTTGCATATATCTGTTTATGTTTTGTGTCTTATGTTACACATTAGCCGGAAGGGCAAATGAGATGCCTGAGTGGCAAAACAGAGGCTGAGTGGCATACTTGTTAATTTGCAATTACTTGTTAATTCTTTTCAAGAGTTGTGACTGACAAAGCTTTCACGTGGACAAGTTGAGAATTTTGTGCAACATTAAAGGAAAACTATTTTTATATTACTTGTGCCGCTTGTTACCCATTTTAAATAAGTATTGAGATTATTTCCTTATTGCACGCTTTTATAAAAAAAACAATTGGGCGTTACATCTCCCTATGCTCGCCCACATCCGACCATCTCTGCTCACCTCCGAGTCTCCGACCACGATGTTCAAAAAACCCATAATCGTAGCTAATTTCGATATTATTATATTTTTATTATTTAGTTATTTAAAAAAACATCATTAATAATCTATCCTTGATCCTGATAACAAAAAGTGACCGGATCTACACATCTTAAATAAATTTTTTGTTTTCAAATCAATTTTGGTTCATAATATTCACATAAAAGGAAATTCCTAATTTGTTACTTCTTTAAATCTAGATTACGAATTGAATAGTCTTAGACTATTATTAACGTTTGATTGATAATTAAATATGATGTGCATATATGTTCCATTATAGATGCACACATGTATTATAAAAAATAAAAAATAAAATATTGTAATTATATCAATAAGTTATACTTAAAATGTAAACTCATGAACATGTGTAGGTATAATAATAAGTATATTTATGCTATTAATTTACATAATAATATTCATTGATTAACTAAGTATTTCATAAGTGTACATTATATTACGTATTTTATTTTTGGGTTTACTTCTCTAAAATGTATTAAATTATACATCAAATGTTAATGTGTGTATCCACATTTCAAAAATGTTATTGTGTGTGTTAACCTTTAAAAAAATACGTTATTGTGTGTATTAAACTTCCTATTGTATGTAATAAACTTATACTATTTTTGCTTCTTTATGTAATTAAAATACGTACAATAACAACAAATTAAAAGTTCAGTACACAAAATAGTATTTTTAGAAGGTGGATACATACATTAACATTTGGTGGATAGTTTAATACATTTTGAAGAAGTAACCATTTATTTTAATATCATTAAAATTAGATTAGATACTCATGTAATACACGAGTTGCTTTAAAACAAATGATAAATATTATATAATAATAAAAAGAAATTAAAGAATTATAAAACACAAAATAAATAAAAAGTTAAAAATATAGCAATAGACGACGTCAAAACCTAGCCCAGCGTTGACGCAAGGTTGAGGGTAGATGTGATGGCATAACATGATATCATCATATGAAAATGCATGATTGTCTTTCTTGTACAAATCATTGATTATTATTTTTTCAGTTAGGACAATAAGATCGAGTCTTTATTGTTAAATTTTTTTGAAATGATTGTAAAATATTTCAAATTGATAAAATTAATAATTTGGTTAAATATGATAGTTTTATATTTTATAAAGAGTAAATATGATATTTGTAAATTAGGGTGGATAAATATGATATTTTAAATTTTAAGAAAACATATATAAAATTTCTCTAATAACTTTATATCAAATTAACTTTTGTTAAGAAGTGAACTATATAAAAATAAGAAATTCTATAAACATAATACTAAAAGCATTTAGTTTTAAATATGAGTTAGTTTATTTAAACCACTTACAAAAAGAGATTCTGTTTAGACCATTTGTAAATTTAAATTGACTAATGTGATGTGATTTATGTAATTGTATGACCTGTATCGAAAACTGTAATTAATTAATGTGACATGTATGGTATGTTAAAGAGATCTTTCAAATCGTAACAATCCTTACCAAATCTTAATGAACCTCTTAGAAATGGCCTATTAAAATTTCTTTAAATAACTTTTGTTCGGAAAGTATAATTTCTATAAATAACTATTTAGGATTACCAAAATAAATTTGATATATCTTGGGAAAAGAAAAAAAGTTAAACAGTTTTTCACATCATTCTCTCTTTAATCCTCATTTTTATTCTCAACACCACATCTCTCACACTAAGCTATCTCCCTTCTACATCTATATCTCTCGGCTTTCTTTCTCTCCATGCTCGCCCACGTCCTTCCACCTCAGACCACGATGTTGAAAACACCCATAATCGTAGCTAATTTTGATATTATTATACTTTTATTAATTAGTTATGAAAAAACATCATTAAAAATCTATCCTTGATCTTGATAACAAAAAGTGACTATATCTTCACATGTAAATAAAAATATTGTTTTCAAATAAATTTTGATTTATAAAATTCACATAAAAGGAAATTCCTAATTTGTTGATTTTTTAAATCTAGATTACGAATTGAATAGTCTTACACTATTATTAACACGTTTGATTGATAATGAAATACGATATGCATCTATGTTCCATTATAGATGCACACATGCATTATAAAAAATAAAAAAATAAAATATTGTAATTATATTAATAGGTTATACTTAAAATGTCAACTCATTAACATGTGTAGGTATAATAATAAGTATATTTATGCTATTAATTTACATAAGAATATTAATTGATTAACTAAATATTTTCATAAGTGTACATTATATTACGTATTTTATTTTAGTATCATTAAAATTAGATTAGATACTTGTGAAATACACGGGTTGCTTTAAAACAAATGATAAATATTATATATTAATAAAAAGAAATTAAAGAATTACAAAACACAAAATTGTAACACCCGAAATTCGAATTTCATGATTTAATAAATTAAACCAGTGTTACAGTTTTAGTGATTTCCTAATTAAGATTAGGAGGTGTTTAGAAACTTGAGGGGTTAAAGTTGTTAAGATGAAGCAAGAGAAGTTGAGGGACCAATTGTGCAAATTGACTAAAGTTATATATATATAGTTAGCTTTGACTCTAGTTAGTCAAAGCCTTCTTTTGCTTCAAACCAACTCACGTAGACAAGCTCCACCAAGTTTTCTCTGAGGTTTTGGATCAAGAACAGTAGGAGCAAGGTGTAAGAGCTGAACCTAGCACACATACAAGCTTGAGGTAAGACTTCTAGTTATGTTCTTGAAGTTTTTAATGGGTTTTTGAGATGATTCATGGTTAATCAATGATTTAGTGGTGTTATGGTTATTATTTATTGTTTAGAAGTTGTTTGGGGTGTAGGAAAACACCCCAGCAGTGTTTTTATGAATTTAGATGAAGAATTTTATGGTTTTTGCCGGAGTTATAGTAACACAGTCGGCTGAGTCTGAAGGCTACACGGCCCGTGTAGCGGTACACGGCCCGTGTAGAGTGGAAGGCAGTCACGAAGGCAGTCACAGGGCCATGTTGGTATACATGGTCGTGTAGAGTTTGAGGTACACGGCCCGTGTAGGTGATTTATCAACATCGGCCATGTAGCTAAGACATGGTCGTATAGCATGTAGTGTACACGGCCCGTGTAATACTCGTACTTTTGGAAATTATAAAATATATATACGTGTGCAAGTTCACTTGAAATTAGTAAAATTATGTGTTTAAGATATTATCTATATGTTATATAAATATAGATAATATGTTGTGTATTTGGATGATTATTATAAATGATTATGGGTGATAGATGTATATGGGAAAGAAGTTCAAGGACCAAACATGTAATTTAATATATATATATATATATATATATATATATATGTATTGACTTCATAATTGAAGTCAAAAGTCCAAGAAAAATCTAGAGAAAGGAACGTGAGAGAGAGAGAGAGAGAGTTCTAGAAGAGAACTTGAGAAGAAGAAGAAGAATCCAATGGCAAAGTTGTTAGGCAAAGTGTAGATATACAAGATTTAGGTGCTTGTTTTCCATATTTTCACCTTTGGCTTGGGTTTTGGAGCAAGGAGGATTGCACAAGTTAGATTTGGCTAATCAAGTAAGTTCTAAACTCCTTTTGTGTTTGATTGTAAGTATTAGTTGTTGATTGTAGTGATTTTGGATGATTGTGTTGAAAATTTGGGAAAATGGGTCAAAATTAGGAAGAATGGGAATTTAGGTTTTGATGACTCAAGAAAGGATAAATGTTGTTTGTTGTGATGTTTTAAAGTGTTATTGAGAGTTATACTTGCTGCAAACAAAGCCAAATTGGGAAATTTGAGTTTTTAGGTCGAATTGGTGTAAAAAGAAAGCTGCAAGTTACTGTTCACGCTAGCTCGCGGCGCGAGGCCGCTGGGCTTCGAAGGTGTTGCTTCCAGAGAATTTCTCGCGGCGCGAGCTGTAATGCTTCGCGGCGCGAGGTACCCTGTACATGCCAAAAATGTGTTTTTGACCCCTTTTGACCTTGTACATGTTTGGGGTTTGATTCCTATGGTTATAGAAGGTGTAAATAGAGTCTTTTAAGACCCGAAAGAGTGTTTAAGCATAGAATTGAGCTCATATGTGTTTTGTTTTGGTTAACTTATGTAAGTTAACCTTGTGCTTTGTGATCATAGGTTTATGATCAAGTGTTGAGCCTTGGTTGAGTGGGGTTGTGATCCTCATCACACCCCAGGTGAGTACACCCTGCGGATACCCTGTTTTGTTAAAGTTTCAAGTCATCGTGATTGTGATTTTATTGTTTGGCAAATGGTTGATGAAACTTGATTTAATAAAGGATGTGGCATATGGATTGTTTTATCATGTGTTTTCTGAGATTGTTAAATGTTTATGAAGCTTTTGAACTTCAGAATGTGGAAACTATGGATTTGTTATAAATGTGATTCATATGGTCTGCAAATGTTTTATGAAGCTTTTGCAAACTAAAGAATGAAAGAATTGTGAACTTGAAATAAGATGTGTTTTTAATGATGGTTGTCAAAATAAGACCATTGCTCCATGTTGGAGATGGTCTATGTTTAAATTGTGATTTAATTAATGGTTTTGAAACATGA
>JAUEJL010064295.1:0-29710 GCA_032274825.1 Drosophyllum lusitanicum | reverse complement strand
TCTGTTGATTTCTTGAACTGCCGTCGCTAGCTTCAGAGTCCAGCCGTCTGTCGAGTAGGGTTTTTGAGTCTGTCGAAGGATATATGGTGTAATACAAGGGTCAACGATTAAAAAATTGGTCAAAATAGCTTCAGATATATGAAGCGCGCTTTTCTGCGCTTCAGAGCTTCTGCGCTTTTGTGCGCCTACGTGTGCTTCAGGTATACACTGGGCTTCGCTTCACAAAAAGCCCCTAAGGGTGAGCTTCTACGCTTCTGGGCTTAAAGCGCAGGTGAGGCGCGCTTTTGACAACACTGGGGCTTACAACCTAAAAAAAACACACATCGGGGGTAAACAAAGCAATGCAACTGAAATCCTTTATGAGTTTTATGATTGATAAAAGGTTATAATTCAAATTAGAAACAAAAACACGGAGTGAAGAGTTAGGTCGGTAGAAACATTCTACTGCCTCAGACCACCATTTTCCTCGGGATGAAAAAACAAATTGATATCACCTGTCATATATGATCAGTTGCACCGGAATCGATATTCCACACACCCGTGTTATGAAAAATAACATTTAATACACTTGGAAAACTACCTTTTTGTGCCATTGTTGCCGTACTTTGACCTCCCGTGTTTAAAGCACCGGTGCTTGTGTTTTGAAGAAGTTGTTGAAGGCTTTCAAGCAAATCCTAGCCGAATGGGGCAGTTGGATCTTGAGTTTCTACACCATTTTCTTTGTTGGAGTTTGTGGAAGAACGAAGTTCGGGTTTCCAATCAGTTGGTTTCCCATGTATTTTCTGGCAGATTTACTGCAGGGATCGCACCAAGGTCTACCTAGAACCCTCCTGAATTAGCTTGAGAGTTTAAAGTTGCCGGTTAATTCCCTTCATGGTTAGTCCTTATAGCCATGGTAGAGCTTTCCATACTAGGGACGGCTTCAGAACCTTTAAGTGTTACTTTTTGATGACCCTCCTCCCGTCTAACCTGTGAGAAGACCTCTTAAACACTAGGCAAAGGTCTTTTACTAAGGATTCTGCCCTGCACTTCATGCAGATTTTGATTCGGACCGAGAAGAAATTTGTAGATATCGAGAATTTGTTGAAACAGATGGCCATCTTCAAGGCAGTTCCACTTTGTGTCATCAAAGACATCTAGTTACTGCGAGTATCGAGTTAGAGTGGTGAAATATGAAGTAAGTGATAGTTCTCCTTGCTAGAGATCATGGAGGATTCACTTAATTTTAAAAAATGAGGTATTATCCTTGTTGGAGAAAGTCTCATGAGCGGCATTCCAAATCTCTTTTGTTGTTTTGTAGTACATAAAATTTCAGCCCATCTCGTTAGTTATGGAATTAAGGAGCCAAGACATTACCATGTTGTTTTCCACTTTCCATGTCCTAAATGATGGGTTGGCCTCACCTGGCTTGACAGCTGTTCCAGTTGGGTACTCTTCTTTGCCCTTCCGACATATGTAAATCATGACTGGATGGGACCATTGGTTAATTTCTGGCCATTGTGATTATGACCAGTGATATGAAGGGGATGTGAATCTTCCACATCAAGGGATTGAGAAGAAGAGGTTGAGTGACATGCTGGTACCACTAGTTGTGTCACTAACCAACCCATGTCCCCTTGAGGAAACTTTGTCATGATTATGTGAGATGAGGGAAATGGGATTGCCAAGGGAGTTGGTGTTAAGATAGGAAGAGAACATATCGATTTGCTCTGATACCATAAAGATGAGAAAGAAAGTAGGAATCTTTTATTCTTTTTCTGTACACAATAACTAGAAAAGAAGGCTAGATTTATAGGCTGGTTTTGGAATACCTCACAAATTTATTTTTGGAACTAAATAACTAAAATATCTCCCTAAACTTTTTTTAGCAACAGAATAATCAAAGATATCTACTAGCCTAATTTACTTCGAAATCCGAAATCCCTGTATCATATGAGATTGATTTGCATAAATTTATTCTAGATTATTCTACAATCTCAATCTTAATAACCTAATGAGAATTTGAACACCTCCCTATTCCAAATTAATGATATTTCAAAATTCGGGATAATTAAGATTTTCAATAATCAAAGACTATAGAAGATTATCCTTGGGATATCAATTGATGCTAGTGCATGTATCATACGTCCATATGTCTTTTTTTTATCTATGTGTGTCTCGTACAAAGATCTAAAATGGGAATGACATTGTCAAAACCATTAGTTCCCCATATACGGGTCTAGCTATGACTATAAAACATCATATTCTTGTTCAATGGAAGGATCATTTACTATGGAGGATGGAGTGAGAGTAATATTAATATATTATATGTTAAGAGTGTGCTTATGAGCTCTTACCTCATGTTGGATGAGACAGTACTTTATGACACAATCCATGGATACTTAGCTCCTTTAGTCATATTATATACAGTGTGTTGATTGATGTTAGTTATCCTAAGTTATTAGGAAGACATGTAGGTGGCACAACAATAATTCATTTTGTAGATATACATGATATTTGTACACATTACAGGTAGATAGAAAATTACTAAGCTTTTGATTTTGAGTCACTTAAAGAGGGATGGTTAAAAAGGAGACATAAAGCCCTCTGAATTGGAGAATTCTTATCCCATTAATTAAAGAAAATTTTAGTCCAACCCCTTGTCATATTAGATTTGAAGATGACATTGTCTTAGATTAGAATTTTATTACTTGACATGTTTTATAAGGTACAATGACTTGTAAACATTTGTTTAGAGCTTTAGCCGAGTCTATGATATAACTTAGTTACACTTCGCTAATTAGTGTAAAAGTCCTTAACCGAGTCGGCTGAGACATTTCAGGTGAGCAGGAACTGTTAGCTGAATTCTCATGAACAACACACATTACTTGAGGGTAGTAATGGTAAAGTTGACCCATTTCTAATCAAATTATATGAATGAAAAATAAGCTTCAAAGAAACAAAGATTTGATTTACACACTTCAATCGAACAATCTTCACATTTAAAGAACAAGAATCTTGCGTAAATCTTCATAAGGACATAGATTCTCACATACACTTAATATCCAGCCCAAAATCTTCAAGATTAAAAGTATTCTTTTGATTTATCTTTTCTCTCGCTATCCAATTAATGCATGTGCAACAAATATGGGTCCCAAACCCTTTCACTTATCCCACTCATCCCATACTCTCCCATGTCCCACATCAGCATTCCTTCTATCCCACTTCAACTCACAAATCCACATATCCATCCCACACAACCCTTCTTTATTAAAAAAAAAAGAAAACAAAAACTAAAAAGGTAGATAGAGTAGAGAGATAGAGAGAAGAAACTCTAAAGTTCTGAAAACTATATCTTGAGGCTCCTAATTGCGCTAGAATATAGTACTTTAGAAATATATTTCACGTCCTCTTGATTCTTCAAAGAGCATGCCAAAAAATTCTAAAGTTCGAGGATGGACTATTCAATGGTTTAGTGTAATTCTTTTGAGATAATAAGAGTTTTTTATTCTTTTTATCTCTCAAAATTTCTACTCCCAGTATCTTTCTAGCCGCACCCCAAGTCTTTCATCTCAAATTCAAAACTAGAAGATCCTTTAAAGTCTTTACATCCGACATACTTTTGGATGCAATAAGCATATCATCGATATATACTAACAGTTATTTAAATGACCCTCGGATGATAAACACAACAATCATAGATTGAATCCATGTCTCACCATAAAGCCGTGAAAACGGTTATACAATTGTTGAAGATTGTTTCAAGCTATACAATGATCTACGCAACAAGCACATTAAATCTTCCTTTCATTTCTCTTCGGATCCTTCCGGTTATGTCATAAAAATCTCCTTATCCAAATCACTGTCAAGAAACGTTGTTTTGACGTCTAATTTCTTCAATTCAAAATCACCATGAGCAACCATTGGCAAAAATACTCAAATAAAAGTATGACGAGCCACAAGAAAGAATTTCATTGTAATCAATCCATTTCTTTTGGCTATAACACTTAGCCACGAGTCGTGCATTGTAGTTAATCGCCTCGGTACCTTCCAAATCAGACTTTTCTTAAAGATCCACTTACATCCCAAAACTCGCCTTCTTTTTGATAACTTTACAAGAACCCACATCTTATTCTTGTCTAGCTATTCAACTTCCTCGGTTATTGCTCCCAACAATAAAATTATCTCCTTGGAAACTTTTAGATTTGCACATCATGTTACCTTAGTGCACATGTTAGTGCATATAAGGTTCCTTATGGGTTTGGTGAGCCTTAACAGCTTTTAAGGGTTTTCTTCCTCACCCTATGTATATATTGTACTTTTCTCTTTCCTCATGTAATTATTTGAGAGCAGTAATAGAAGTTCCGGACTTTTCTCTCTTTGATACCATGGTATCAGAGCTTGCATCAAGTTGTACTTTGTGCATCAGAGGTTTTATGCTATAGAGTTAACTAGTTTCCATTTGTCTCCTTCCTCTGATCTTCAACTCGTCTTTAGATTAGGGCTCGATTTTCATCTCGAGTTTCATCTTGTCTTTAAATTCTGCATCGAGTGTTGTAAATATCGGTCTCGGTGTTCGATTAATCAGCACCTAGGTGGTTATCGGCGGCACACCGACCTAGAAATCACATGATTAGTCAAGTTTATCGGTGGTGGTCAAAATCAGTCATCGGTGGTCCTTGGTGGTTAACGAAAGGGTTTGACTTGATTTAAAAAATACTGAAATATGCTAATATTTTTTGACTTATTTTTTAAGGTATTACTAATTATGAACTTATTGTTTTTATTTTCCAAGCTTGTTAAATTTGATGATGGTTATTGTCTTATTTTGTAAGGGTATTGCTAATATTTATTATTTAAAAATAAATTTCTTTATAATTTAGGGTCTCCGCCTACAAACCGATTAATCATCACCTAGGTCGATTAATCGCTTAAGAATACACCTAGGTAGTCGACCGACTGTATACCGTCCAACGATTTTTACAACCTTGTCTGCATCAAGAATCAGATGTTTTGCATCAAGACTTATACACTGAGAATACGGATAGGTCAACTGGGTTTAGTGAAGCATCTGCTCATCAAGCTACACATCTCACCTCCATTACAACACCTTATGAATGTGTGCTATTATTCCGACTTCTATTTTGATCTCTGGCGTGTTAGCCTTGCTCCAGCCACCATTGGCTTCACTTTTTCAGCTGCTTGGTTGGTCTTACTTCCTGGTTCTATTTTCGGTTGTATTTGGTTGTATTCTTCTATTCGCTAAGCCTATTTGTTTCGTTTCATCTGTTATGGAGAAAAAACAAGGTAAATGAATCTAATTTTGTAGCTAGCAAAAGCTACCTTTGATATCTGTCTCTGTGTATTTATCATCGATGGATTTCTAGCTTTATAGCTGGTATGTTTGTTTGTAGCTTGTTCACTCATATTTAAGTTTTTGATTGATTAATAACTTACAATAATGACTAAGAATGATGAAAAATCTGATGAAAACTCCACTGGTAAAAATGATGACAAATCTAATGACAAGTCCACCGGTACTGGTTACGGAATCCTTGATTTGGTTCCAGCAACAACTAGACTCACCGACAACAAACTTAATGGCTCCAACTTCTTTGAATGGATCAAAATAGTTTGTTTGTACATTAAAAGCATTGGAACGACTTCTCACCTTACATCAGATCCTCCTACTGATGGTGACCATGACCTTTGGTTACAACAGGATGCTCGTTTGTTCATACAAATTATTAACTCTATTGAGCCGTCGGTCTCATTGGTCACTCCTTGCGAATATGTGAAGGAGCTTATAGACTACCTTGACTTCATGTATTCCAGGGAACATTATTAAGTCCATTCATTTTATAGTGTTTGTAAGTCATTCTATCATGGGGAACAAATGAACAAGATGACCGATCCCTTACCACCTATGTCATGGAATTCAAGAAAGTTCATGAGGAGATGAACTCTCTTTCCATTTAGTGTTGCTATGAAAGCTATGTAGATTAAAAGGGAAATAATATATGTCATAAGCTTTCCGAGTGGCTTACGACCTAAATTTGATTCTATGAGATTCAATTCTTGAATAAGCCGGTGTTGAAATGTGACTTGAAAATGGCTTGGAATATTGAAAACTGAAAATCAAGGGTGCACGGCGTGTGACATTGGTGCACGACGTGTGACATCCGAGGGTGCACGGCGTGTGACAGGAGTGCACGACGTTGAGCAGGGAGTTTGGCCTAGAGTCAATTTTGGTGCTTGTGTGGCCGCATATTCTCCTAATTATGTTAATAAATGGTTTCTTAATTTGGATTAGGGCAACATGCTGCATTCTTGTATGGTTATAAATATTTAGCCTGGGTTTCAGTCATTTGCATCCTAAAAATTGTAACTCTCTCTGATATCAGTAATAAAAGTCTCTCCGGTTCCTACCCGTGGAGATAGGTTGACACACTGTTAACTGAACCACGTAAAATTCCTATGTTCTTTACTGCTTTCTTTCTCATTTACGCATAACAAGTGGTATCAGAGCCACGGTTATTCTCTGTGTGGCTTGCATATGTTGATAGGAGGATGTCGTCGTACAAGTTCGATCTAGAGAAGTTTAATGGGTCTAATGACTTTACTCTCTGGAAGGTCAAGATGAGGGCGCTACTGGTTCAACGGGGATGTGCGGTTGCTTTAGAGGGGGAAGACAAGTTTCCGAAGGACATGAAGGAGGAGGCGAAGAGAGAGATTGTGGCAAAGGCTCATTCCGCGATTTTGCTATGGGTTACTGATGAGGTGTTACGGGAGGTGGTAGCTCAGACGACGGCTGCTGGGTTATGAACAAAACTATGTGAGAAGTATCAAAACAAGTATCTTACTAACAGACTATATGAGAAGCAACGTCTGTACAAGCTCCAGATGGATGAAAACTCTCAGGTAAGGATCATCTGGATACTTTTAACCGTATCATTCTTGATATTCAAGGGGTTAGGGTTAAAATAGATGATGAAGACCAAGGCCTTATTTTACTATGTTCGCTGCCTGGGTCGTATGAGAATTTTGTGGATACCATGCTTTATGGTAGGACCGCTATTTCTGTTAATGACGTGAAAGATGCTCTTTTGTCCAAAGATTTGAAAAGGAAAGTTTCTGGTGAAGAGGGATCTGGTTCAGGTCTGTTTGCGGGTAGGGGAAGATCACAGGAAAGGGATAACGGGAAGGAAATGTCGCGTTCTAAATCTAAATCGGCGAGCAAAGTTAAATGTTATCTTTGCAAGGAGAAGGGGCACATGAAAAGGGATTGTCCACAAAGGAGAAAGGGAAATTTTAAGGGTGAGTCGAGTAGCAGTGGTAGTGCTGTTGTTGTACAAGATAGTTCTGATGAAGGGGATGCGAGACGTTCTGATAGTTTGGAGTGCAAACACCACTCATACCTCCTGGATTATGGATACCGGTGCTTCTCACCACATGACGTTCTCTCGTGATCTATTTGTTTCCTTTAAGGAGTGGAATGGAATGGTGAAGTTAGGTTATGATGGGGTTCTTGCCATAAAGGGAAGCGGAGTGGTGTAGAATAAAATGCATGATGAGATTGTCAAAAAGTTTAACTGCTAGTATCTTCCTCGTCTGAGGAAGAATCTGATTTCTCTTGGCACCTTAGCCAAGAATGGTTTAAAGTACCATGGTGAAGGTGAGTGGTTGAAGGTTTCAAAGGGTGCCCTAGTGCTGATGAAGGGGAAACTACAGCATGGGATTTATTTCTTGCAGGGCAGTTCGGTTATGGGAATGGCAGCGGTATCTTAGTCCTCAGATAAAACTGATGATAGGACGAATTTATGGCACCGATAATTGGGTCACATGAGTGACAAGGGCCTATGTGTGTTGAGCAAGTAGGGATTACTCGGTGGGAATGTCACGGGTAAAATTCAATTCTGCTAGGCATGCGTCAAAGGGAAGCAACACAGGGTAAAATTTAGTACCGATCAGCACACATCTAAGGAGATCATGGAGTATGTTTATTCGGATCTGTGGGGTCCCTCTCCGGTGAAATCGCAGGGTGGTGGTTCATATTTTGTCACTTTCATAGATGACTATTCCAGGAAGGTTTGGTTATATTTCCTCAAGACAAAAGATGAGGTGTTTGGAGTTCTACAATGCTTCATTTGATGACTTCTGCAAGAAAGAAGGTATAGTGAGACACCGCACTGTACGACACACACCATAGCAGAATGGAGTTATAGAACGGATGAACTAAACACTCATGGCGCGTGATAGATGTATTCGCATATTTGCTGATCTGTCTAAGCAATTCTGGGCAAAAGCAGTTAATACTGCTTGCTATCTGGTTAATAGATCTCCATTAATTGCAATCGAATTAAAGACTCCTCAAGAGGTTTGGTCTGGTAAACCTGCTGATTACTCTAATTTAAGAATATTTGGTTGCCCTGCATACGCTTATGTTAATGATGGTAAGCTAGAGCCAAGGGCAGTAAAGTACATATTTCTAGGGTATGCAACAAGGGTGAAAGGTTATCGACTGTGGTGTATAGAAGGTAAAACTTCTGGTAAATTTCTTATTAGCAGAGATGTAACCTTTGATGAATCTGCTATGCTTGATCAGAGTAGAGGTAGTGATAATGTTGCAGGTACTAAAGATCGTGGTGCTGACCAGAAGGTGAAACTTGAAAGCCTTGACAGAGTTATGTTAGAAGATGAACTGCAAAGTAATACTGATCAACCAGAGCAGTCAGAACCTCAAGGGAAAGCAGTTGAGGAGGAGGCTGGTGATGCTGATACTGGGGTTGATGATCCCATAGCAACAAGGAGGGGAAAAAGGAATATTCAAAAACCAGCAAGGAATGTAGGATGTGTCAATAGCTGTGACATTGATTCTGTAGCTTTTGCCTTGGCGGTTGGAGATGATATTGGGTCTGATAAGCCAAAATCATATAAAGATACTTTGAAGAGTAAGGATGCAGAAAGCTGGGTTGTTGCCATGAATGAAGAAATGCTTTCTTTGGAGAAGGATAAAACTTGGGAACTTGTTACATTACCAAAGGGGGTGAAACCACTGGGATGAAGTGGGTCTATAAACGGAAGGAGGGAATTCCTCGAGTTGAACCCGCAAGTTTCAAGGCGAGATTGGTGGCGAAAGGGTTCTCACAAAAGGAAGGGTATGACTATCATGAAGTCTTCTCCCCTGTTGTGAAACACAAAACTATCCGGGTTCTTTTAGCCATGGTGGGTGCTTTGAATCTGGAGTTGGAGCAGCTAGATGTGAAAACTACATTTCTTCATGGGAACCTAAAAGAAAGGATATACATGTCTCAACCAGAGGGGTTCGAAAGTTCCAAAGAAGGCCAGGTGTGCTTGCTGAAAAAATCTCTATATGGTTTGAAATAGTCTCCGATGCAGTGGTACTAGAGGTTTGATTTCTTCATGGTGTCTCATGGGTACACAAGAAATCAATTTGATAACTGCGTTTATTCTAAAAAGGTTTCTAAGGATTCCTATATTTATCTGTTGCTATATGTGGATGATATGTTAATTGTAGCAAAAGACATGGTTGTAATTAATGACCTGAAAGCTCTTCTTAACAGTGAATTTGAAATGAAGGATTTGGGTGCAACAAAGAAGATACTGGGTATGGAGATTTATCAGGATAGAGCAGCGAGGTTACTGCGGGTTTCTCAAGAAAAGTATGTTGAGAAAGTGGTGCAGGCGTTCTCTATTGATTAATCAAAGCCGGTATGTACTCCTTGGGCGGCACACTTTAAATTTGATCAGAGCACTATACTGGGTACATATGATGAGGTTGATTACATGAAGATGGTTCCATATTCCAGTGCAATTGGAAGTCTCATGTATGCCATGGTTTGTACGAGGCCGGATCTGGCGCATGCGGTTAGTGTGGTGAGCATATTTATGAGTAATTCGGGGAAAACTCATTGGGGAGCTGTGAAGTGGATCTTGCGATATCTAAAGGGTGCGTCTAATATTTGCTTGGTGTATGATGCTAAAAAGTGGGCTGATGGCTTCACAGGTTATGTGGATGCTGACTATGGTGGTGACCTGGTTAAATAGAGATCGCTTACTTGTTTCATCTTCACTTTGTTCGGTTGTGTCGTTAGTTGGAAGGCTACCCTACATCCTATGGTTGCCTTGTCGACAACTAAGGCAGAATACATGTTGATGACCGAAGGAATCAAGGAGTGTATCTGGTTGTATGGTCTGGTGCAGAGTCTTGGTCTGAAGGTGGAGAAACCGGTGTTATTCTGTGATAGTGAGAGTGCTTTGAGTCTGGCTAAGAATCCGGTGTATCACGAGAGGACGAAACACATAGATGTGCGGCTCAATTTCATCCGGGATGTTGTGGAGGAAGACAGGTTTTCTATCCAAAAGATAGCTACCGAGCATAACCCAACAGATATGTTAACGAAGGCGTTCCCGGTGGAGAAGTTCAAGCATTGCTTGGACTTGGTGATTGTTCGCAGGAGGTAAAAGTCCATTCGGGGCATTTGGTAGGAAGAAGATGACTGAGAGAGACCGATGGAACCTTGGCGGTTGAAGAAACTTCAAGTCAAGGTGGAGATTGTTGAAATGTGACTTGAAAATGGCTTGGAATATTGAAAATTGAGAATCAAGAGTGCACAACGTGTGACATTGGTGCACGGTGTGTGACATGAGTGCACGGCGTGTGACAAGAGTGCACGGCGTGGAGCAGGGAGTTTGGCCCAGAGTGAATTTTGGTGCTTGTGCGGTGCATATTCTCCTAATTATGTTAATAAATGGTTTCTTAATTAGGATTAGGGCAACATGCTGCATTCTTGTATGGTTACAAATATTGAGCTTAGGTTTTAGTCATTTGCATCCTAAACATCGAAACTCTCTCTGATATCAATTATAAAAGTCTCTCCGGTTCCTGCCCGTGGACATAGGTTGACATTATGTTAACCGAACCACGTAAAATTCCTATGTTCTTTACTGCTTTCTTTCTCATTTACGCATAATAGTCGGCAATCCCTTCCTTGTAAGAAACATTTGCTTGTTTACTTTGAAATGAGAATTTCCATTCTGTTCAACTATCTAATCACAATGTAGCTTTGATTAGTAGAGGTGGATCTCGTGGTGGTTTTCGTGGAGGGTTCCGTGATGGTTTTAAGCGTGGATCTAGAGGAAGTTATGGTAATCATGTACTGAATTACGTGATCCGGTGTCTGAGTTGAATAATGTTGAATGCCACTACTATCATGAGCTTGGCCATACCTATTATACGTGTAAGAAAAGGTTGGCAAGAAATTAGAGGCTCTCATCATCACACGCTGCAACTACATCAGATGATATTCTTATGAAACCCAAAGATGAGTATGATCGTCATTCTGGAACTGAGAACCCCGTTAATTCCACTGCAGGTAACTTTAGTAAATGCTTAGTATCAACCTCCTCCAAATGGGTTATTGATTCAGGAGCCTTAGATCATATGACAGGTAATTCTAATCTTCTCTCTGATTTCAATGAACATATATCCTTAGCCCAAGTCATAGTGGGTGATGGATCTATCTCCTAAGTGATTGGTTCTGGCACATTAAAACCGTCTCCATGTGTCTCATTACCCTCGGCCTAAGTTTAGCAAACTTTTCACTTAATTTAGTGTCTGTAAGCAAAACTCCTCGTAGTTTGAATTGTAGTGTCTCATTCTTTCATGATCATTGTGTGTTTCAGGATTTAAAGACGAAGGGGATTATTGGTAGAGGACAGGAATTTGATGACCTGTGTATATTAAACAACAAACACCACATTCCTTGTCATGTTTAGTCCATCATCTCCTTTTGAAGTTCACTATTGTCTAGGTCATCCGTCCTTACAAAGTCTCAAGAAGTTATGTCCTAAATTTTCCCATTTACTACCTTTAAATTTGAGTCATGTCAATATGCCAAACGTCAGCGTGTTCATTTAAATCCGAGAGTCAAACAAGCGGGATGCGTCCCTATGTGAATTAATTCACTCTGATGTTTGGGGTCCATGTCCTATTATGCCTAAAAGAGGGTTTAGATATTTTGTCACTTATGTTGATGATTACTCTCGAACAACTTGGTTGTATTTAACGAAAAATCGATCTGAAGTGTTTAAACATTTGTGTTCCTTCCATTCTGAGATTAAAACACAGTTTAAAGTATAAATTAAAATCATACGTAGTGATAATGCAAAGAAATATTTGTCCCAACCAATTCAGTCCTATGTGCTTCAAAATGGTATTATTCATGAGTCCTCATGCGTTGACACTCCAGCTCAGAATGGAGTAGCCAAACGAAAGCGAAAGAACTGTCATATTCTTGAGGTGGCTTGAGCCCTTCTATTTCAAATGGCAGTTCCTAAGCCCTTCTGGGCTGACACTGTAGCTATGGTCTATTTCCTTATCAATGAATGTCCTCTGTTGTCTTAAGTGGAGAAACTCCATTTTCTGTTTATTTCCTCAAAAACCTTTGTTTCTTGTTGAGCTAAAGAACTTTGGTAGCATGTGTTTTGTTCGTGACACTCGCTCGTGTATAACCAAGCTTGATCCTAAGTCCTTGAAAGGCGTGCTTCCTAGTTATTCCCCGGTCCAAAAAGGTTATAGTTGTTTCTTTCCCACACTTAACCGGTATATTGTATCTCATGATGTTACTTCCATGAAAACTTGCCCTACATAGCATACCTATTATGGAGCCTTCTTCTTCATCCATACCTCCTCTATGCATGCCTCCTCAAGAGAATAATCGGCCACCCATTGTTCATGTATATCATCATAGGGTTAACGATCTCCTTCAGATCTTGAACTAGTATCATCTTTATCTGCAGATCCTCTTGAGGGTGATACATCCGAATATTCCTTACCTAATCCATTAACTCGTTTTGATCATGATGTTTCCATAGCCCTTCTCAAAGGTAAATGAATAAATGTTCTTGTACTTATCCTATTGCCTATTTTGTTTCCTATGATAAACTCTCTAGGTCATCTCATTCTTTTGTTTCTACTCTCGACTCTGTACATATTCCAACTACGGTTGGTGAAGCTTTGACTCATCCTAGATGGCAAGATGCTATGATTGATGAACTCAATGCTCTTGATCATAAAGATACATGGGATTTGGTAGATTTACCTGATGGGATACGAGTTATTGGCTGTAAGTGGGTATTTACAGTGAAGGTTAATCCAGATGGCTAGGTGACTTGCTTAAAAGCTCATTTGGTTGCAAAGGGGTACACTTAGACTTATGGAGTTAATATTCTGAAACCTTTTCTTCGGTTGCAAAGTTATGCTCTATCCAACTCTTTATTTCTATGTCTACTACCTATAATTGGTCTCTACACCAATTGGATGTGCAAAATGCATTCTTGTATGGTGATCTACTAAAGGAAGTATACATGGAGCAACCACCAGAGTTTGTTGCTCGGGGGAGTGTGGTAAATTTTATAATTACGAAAGTCTCTCTATGGGCTCAAGAAGTCTACTCGTGCTTGGTTCGGTAGGTTTGCTTATGCAGTAATGAAGTTTGGATTACAACATGGCTCATATGATCACTCAGTGTTCTTTGCTTCCTCTAACTCTGGATGTATTTTGTTAGTGGTTTATGTTGATGATATTGTAGTCACGGTAGTGATGAGAATGAAATTAACAAATTAAAAGACTTTCTTGCATCTTAGTTTCATACTAAGGACCTTGGTTCACTGAAATATTTCATGGGAATTGAGATGTCTACGAACCATGAAGGAATTTTTTTTGTCTCGGCACATGTATTGCTTAGACATATTGACTGATTCTGGTATGATGGACACAAAGTCATGTGAGGCCTCTATGATCCCGAATATGAAGCTGAAAGTAGATGATGGAGATCCTCTTAAGAATCCAGAGAAGTATATAAGAGTTATAGGAAGGATAAACTATTTAACAATCACATGCCCTGACATTGCATTTCTGGTAAGTGTGGTAAGTCAATTTATGCCGTCTCCAAGAACATCACATTGGGATGCCGTTTGTCATATTTTGAAATATCCGAAGGGAGCCCTTAGTTACGACATCAAATATGAAAATCATGGCC
The DNA here is from genome assembly GCA_032274825.1 of Drosophyllum lusitanicum. NCBI lineage: Eukaryota > Viridiplantae > Streptophyta > Magnoliopsida > Caryophyllales > Drosophyllaceae > Drosophyllum > Drosophyllum lusitanicum. The sequence goes on along the minus strand of JAUEJL010064295.1, from coordinate 15,668 downwards.
ATCACATCATAGAAGGGTTTACAAACGTTGACTATGGTGGAGACCTTACAAACATATGAGCTACAACAGGCTACTATGTCTTCATGGGAGGGAATCTGGTTTCTTGGAGAAGTAAGAAACAAAATGTTGAATCAAGATCAAGTGTGTAATCTGAATACCATGCCATGGTCCAAACTACGTGTGAACGGATTTAGTCAATATAAACCGACGAACCTATGGTGTGACAACGAGACAGCAATTCACATTGCAAATAATCCGGTATTCCATGAAAGAACTTAATATATTGAAGTAGACTGTCACTTCACTCGGGAAAAGCTAGAGGATGGAATTATTTCAACTTCCCATATCAGAACCGACAATTAATTAACATGTATTCTCCAAAGCACTACTGGGAACCGAATCAGTAATATTTGTAGCAAGCTGGGCATGATGAATATCTATGCTCCATCTTTAGGGGGAGTGTTGGATGTTAGCATTCATTAGTATAATTTATTAGTGTAGTACTCTTCCTTGTATTATTAGTTAGTGTGCATTAGGTTACCCTAGTGCACATCATGTTCCTTATGGGCTTGGTGGGCCTTAGCAATTTTTTAGGGGTTTCTATTTCACCCTATGTATATATTGTACTTTCTATTTCCTAATGTAATTAACACAGAGCATAATAGAAACAATAGCTTGTTTGGATAAATATACATAATTAACAACTTGTTTGGATAAATGATCGGTAAATTACATACCATTAATTTACTAGCCTTTATTTTGTAAAAACCTACACAATAATGTTTCTCTTAACCTCTCCAATCTTTGTTGCTAACATTGCTCGGTTTATAGCACTTACAGGTGTTGAGTGTCCTATGCCATTGGTTGTGTCATCAAGTAGCTGTTGTGCACACAAACTATAAGAAGTTCTTCTTTAACTTTGGAACATGTCTTACATCCGATAGCTTCTCTCATCTTTGTATGCATACAAATCTTGATTGAACAAATACCAAACACTTTGCAAGAAGTATCATTTCCCATCAAAACACTTCCAACATCCATTTTTGCTTTCTTGATATGTTACAAACCATTCTTTATTCGGGCACATATGAACGTACAACCCGAGTCCAAGATCTACACACCCGACCTCCCTAAACAACAATTGGACACCATAAGAACTAGATTGGATTTGGAATTAAACTCTTTTTTTGGTACGTTTGTATACGATTAATTTCATTCTTCCAATGACCGGTTTCACCATATTTATGACATTTATGACAAACACCACGAGGATTTGGCTTTCTACCCTGTGATCTTGACCTTCTTTTTCTCTGTTTGCCTTTCCCCTTTTCTGAGCGATCATAACTTCGACCATCATTTTCCGATACCCTCAACCCCACCGGTTGAGTATATGAGACATAACCCGCTACTTTTTGCCTTGGATCTCGAGAACGCAAACTTAATCTCATCTCCCCCACCATGATTGTATCTTTTCCCACTACAAATTAGTTGATGAAATTCTCATAAAAAAGGAGGTAAAGAGACTAGGATAGTCAACGCCGCGTCTTCATTTTCAACCTTCACCACAACATTCTTAAGATCCTTTAAGTTCGTCAACGTGATCTTTGAGAACCGAACCTTCTTTCATCCTACTAGAAAACAACCTTTGCTTGAGTAATGACTTGTTTGTGAGAGATTTTGTCATGTACACCGACTCAAGTTTAAGCCATAAACTCGTTGCACTGTCCTCATTGGTAAACTCATGGAGAACCACATCCGAGAATCAACAAGATGGTTGAATGGGACTTTCATCCTGTTGAATAATGTTAGTTTCTCCCATACTGGCGGGTCGTATGACATTGGATATGAAAGTTTCCTAAAGTCTAGTGGTCCCTTACATGATGTGACTCCTATCACTTTCAATGTGAAAGATCGTGTGATGCAATCGGTATAGAAGAAGCTCTTCTATTGGTCGAAGGAGTGTGTGAGTTAGTTACTTATACCTCTCAATAAGATTTTTAGATGTGTTATTATTTAGATAGCTAGGATTACTATTTTATAAAGTCATCTCAAGAGGACAAATAGATGAACGAACCCGATAGACGGAACAAACGAAACAAACAGTTGATACCATGTCATTGGCGCTTCATTTAAATTGTAAATGGAGTGTTTTAGACAACATACATGTTTGGGGCCTTGTCACTTGTGAACCCGGGGGGTCCGTGAGTACAGTCTCATTTAAACCACCATGTGGAAACACGTTTTTAACATCTAATTAATGAAGATCCCAACTTTTCGATAAGGCAATGTTTAGAACAAGATGGATGGTGACCGGTTTAATGACCGGGCTGAATATTTCTACGTGCCATTACACACTAAACGAGCTTTGTGTCTCTTAAGAGACCCGTTAGCGTTAAATTTATGAGTAAAAATCCAAATGCAACGTATCATATTGGTATCAATAGGCCGCATAACTTGCTCCCAAGTATCATTTTTAATTAATGCGCTATATTCATTAAAAATGGCCTTGGACCAATTATGGTCACGAAGAGCATCAAGGTGAGATTTCGGAAGAGGTGAAATATTAGGGGACACTAAGCATGCATATGGATTTAGGCCGATTAGTTTGTTGAATAAAGGTGACAATATTTTTGGAAAATACATTTTCCATTGATCCATATCAGTTGGGAACGAAACGAAATGGTGTTGAATTACGAATCAATATCAGTTGGAGTATACGAAGAGTCGGAGAGTAGTGTGGTGGTTGCAGTCGCGGACCTAGAACACCTTGTGAGTTAGACCGATTACCTGTAGTTCGGGCAGCCTAATCATTTCCATGCAAGATGGGATGTTAAGTCAGTTTCAATGATAGTATGAAGCAAGTTGTTCGAAAGTGTCCCGCATATTCATTAAGTATGATAGCATCGAGACAAGACCATAGAGACGGTTCAATCGAAGTGTCTTTCGGTGGGATAATTTGGTCAATAAGCAGGTAAGCACAGACATGAATCTTGAACAGCTATGACCATGATGTATATTGGTCTTTGTCGGTTACTAACAAAATTGGAATAAGGGATTTAATGTTTTAGAGTGTAAGGGCGGGATGATAGGGAGAACGTCAAACGTATGTGTATGGTTATCAAAGGTGAAATATGACAAAAAAATTCACATACGGATAAGAAGAATCATAGAGAAGAGTAAAAAATAAGTGTTTTTAATTTTTATAAATGGTAACATGCTTCTTTTTTGACATATTATATAGTCTAACCCTTTTTTAACTACTCATGCTTTACATAGAACCTTTTTAAAACTATAGGGAAGTAAATTATAATCCATTGCCTACATTCATGCTTGTTTTAGCCCATACAAGGATATAACTACTTGTGTACACTTTTTAAAATTTTTAAATATAACTTGCGAGAAAAAGATAGCAACGAAGAATTGTTATCCCCAAACTTATAATCTAACTGACTAACAAAACAAACAAAATTACAGAAATGACCCTGGACTTGTTTGAAAGTCGTAATAGACCCATAAATCTTACCTTCACGTCCAATTAAATCAACTCAAAATGCCTACTGTCAATTTTAAGATAATCCAAACAGCTTGGAAACTTTCTTTATGGAATTGATTTAGTTAGCATGTATGCTGGATTTGACTTGGCCCCAATCTTTTTCACCTTGACCCTTGTTTTAGATTGTATGAAATGATACCTTACATCTATATGTTTAGACGATCATTAAATACTTGGCCTTTGGCTAAACATATTAACTCATGCTATCACAATACACTCAGGCTTGATCTTGCTTAATTCCAATATCACCCACTAAACCTTTTAGCCAAATCGCCTCCTTAGCAGCTTCGGTTAACGCCATATATTCCGCCTCGGTGGTTGATAAAACAACTAGTTGTTAAAGTGTAGCTTTCCAACTTACTGGTGCACTTCCAAGAGTGAATACGTAATGTGAATCTTAGATTCTTGATCACCACTATAAATCAATCCCACATCATGAGTACCTTTGAGGTACCTAAAGATCCATTTCATAGCTGACCAATGATCTTTATTCGGATTTACCAATGTACCGCGATACCATGCTAACTGAATAAGCCAAATTAGGCCTTGTACACACCATCACATATATTAAACTACCAACCGCATTTGAGTATGGAACTCTATCCATGTACTAAGATTCGTCTTCATTTCTCGATGGATAAGTCATAGCCATTCTTATACACGAAGATGAAGGATTACTTACAAGTTTGGTAGAAGACAGTCCAAACTTGTATATAACCTTGTCAATGTAGTTCTTTTGAGCCAAGAAAAGCTTCATTTCCTTCCTATCTCTTAGGATTTCTATTCACACTATTTTTCTAGTTAGACCAAGATCTTTCATTTCAAACTCAAAACTGAGCAACTCATTCAAAATCTTCTCATGTGACATGTTCTTCGCTGCTATGAGCATATCATTGACATATACTAGTAGATACACAAATGGCCCATTATTTACTCTCTTATGATAGACACAAAAGTCATATGGACTTCTTTTATAGCCATGCTTCACTATAAAACACTCAAACCTCTTATACCATTGAGGAGGCGACTTTTTTTAACCCATTCAGTGACATACGCAACAAACAAACAAGGCAAATCCTCTTTCCCATGTTCAACGAATCATTCGGGCTATGACATGTAAATTTCTTCGTCTAAATCATCATGTACGAATGCTTTTTCACATCTAGTTGCTCCAACTCTAGATCACCATGAGCAACCCTTAACAACATCACCGGAATAGACGTGTGCCTCATAACTGGGGAAAAAATCTCGTTGTAATCAACACCTTCCTTTTGGTCATAACCTTTAGCCACTAGGTATTGAATTACCTCGACACCATCCAAATTAACCTTTTCTTGTAAATCCACTTGCACCCCACAACACGTCTTCCTTTTGGTAACTTAACTAGTAATCAAGTTTTGTTTTTATGCAGTGATTCAATTTCCTCGGTCATAGCACCTATCCACAAGCTTGCTTCTTTCGAATGGATAGCCGAATAGTACGAACCTAGTTTACTAGAACTATCCACTTCCTCAGCAACTTGCAGTGCATAAGCTTCTTGGAGGTTTAATCTACCTCCTTGATCAATCACAAGCTAAAGAGGCTTCAACAGTTACTTCACCTCCACCTTGAGAACTACCATATTGCATTACTAAGTCTTGGTCTTGCACTTCAGAATCAAAACCACCATGATGTTCCAATACTGGTTCCTTAGTACTCTTTGACTCTTCATCATCAACCTCCACAAATACTTCTTGTGAACTTTCTTCTTCCTCATCACTATCGACTAGACCAAACTCTTTAGGCTTCACCTCATTGACCACCGTACCATTGTCCTTTTTCAAGACAATACCATTTTCATCAAACATAACATCTCGACTTAGAACCACTCTCTTCTCTCATGGGAACCATATCCTATAACCTTTAACTCCATCACATAGCCTACAAACACACCTTTCATGTCTCTTAGTACAAACACGCCTTTCCTCGCTCTTAGTTCTAATTTCCCATCATTTACGTGATAATATAGTGGAAAACCAAAAACTTTTAAACCTAAATAATCAATAGTCGTAGCTAACCATACTTCAATCGGTGTCTTACAATCGATGGTTGTAGCTAGTGATCTATTTACAAGAAAACAAGTTGTAACTAGTGCTTCCTCTCAAAAATAGCGCCCCAAACCAGAGTTTGAAAACAAACACCTCCTTGTTTTTAATAAAGTTTGATTCATTCGTTCGGCTACCCCATTCTATTGAAGAGTATGTGGAACTGTCATGTGCCTTACAATCCCTTCTTGTTTGTAATCATCGAACTCTTTTGAAAAAACTCCAAACCATTATCCGTTCTTAACCTTTTTACTTTTCTGCACTTGTGATTTTCGACTAAAATCTTCCATTGTTTCAATCTTTCAAAAGATTCACTCTTATTCTTCATGACAAACACCCACGTCATTCTTGAATAATCATGTATAGCTTTAGAGAAACTGACTGTGTTTTCCAAATACATAATGCTCACAAAATTCCATCTTTGCTACTTTGTGATTCCCCAACAGCCCCTATTACTTAACATGACCATCCCTTTTTCTCTTGTTAGACACAAAATGTGTCAAAGCTTGGGTTGCTTATTGTTTGATTGGTCTATTTGAGAAACTGCAACTAAACCTACAACTGTTTCACCTTGTAAAACATATAGGGTAGACTCATTTAATCATTTCATTATCACCGGTGCCCCTTTTAAAACTTTCAAAACTCCACCTCATTGAGAGTACTTGTAACCCTTTGCATCGAATGTACTAAAAGATATCAAATTCTTTGATAAGCCGGAACATGTCTTACGTCTGAAAGAGTTCTTACAATCCTATCATGCATGTGTATTTTGATTGAACCCATTCCAATGACTTTGCAAGACGTATCGTTTATGTTGATAAGTTTCAAACCACTCTTTAGTAGGGCACATATGAAATGAACAATCTGAATCCAAGATCCAGACATTCCATAAGAATCGGACACCATTGACACTAAATCAGCTACACAGTTTGTATCTTCTTTAGCTACATTTGCATTGGACCCATTTCCTTTATTCTTTGGACATTCATTTTTTCGGTGACTAGCTTCTCCAAATTTGTGATAAATATCTCGAAGATTTGACTTTCTACCTTGAAACTTCGATCTCCGTTTTCTCTGTTTTCTTATGCCCTTCTGAACAGTCATTGCAACGACCATCACTCCTTGATACATTTAACCTTCTCTTGAGTGAAGACTTGATCGCACATCTTCAAGTGAAATCATGTGCCAAGTACTACAAAATTCACAAAATTTTCATATGATGGTGGTAACGAGACAATTAAAATTAATGCATCTTCCTCCTCAATACGAACTTCTACATTCTTAAGATCCATCAAGATCAACTTTAACTCATCAAGATGATTTTTACCTTCATTCTCAATGAAAACGACCGTTGTTTAAGTAACCGTTTGTTTGTAAGAGATTTGGTCATGTAAAGTGACTCGAGTTTGACCCAAAGCTCTGTTGTAGTTTCTTCGTTTGCCACTTCATAAAGAACTTCTGAAAGTGATAATAGAAGCGTTGAGTGTGCCTTTTGATCTGGTTGGTTGAATTCCACATTTTTCAAGTTTGCAGGTTGTACACCTCCTAAAGGAGCCTAAATCTCTTCGCGTTTCAACACGGCTCTCATCTTGAGACACCACAAATTGAAGTTGTTCTTGCACGTTAATTTTTCAATCATAATTGGTGGTGGTGCCATTTAAGTCTTTCGCACAATCAATTAAATTGACTTGATTATAATCGATGTTTCCTCAAGAACGTCATTGTCTCTTTTCAAAGCAAGATTCTAGATCGTCAATCTTTGTTTCCTTCCTTCAATCACCTTCAATTTCAATTCGAGTTAATCCACTTTCTTATTCACATACCAATTTTTTCTGCAAAAATGACAAATTAACTCCAAACTTGAATTGAAACAACCAGAAATTGAGAACTCTAAATCGACTCAATGCTTCATTAAGAACAAACTCATGAAACTACAAATGAGAACAATGAAAAATTATGAACTGTTTGCACTCAAACAACTCAAGAGCTATAGGACTGAACTTGCAAGAAAAAGATAACAAAGAAGAATTAGCAATTTTTGGGTCAACACGAAACCCGGCTCAAAAAAAGTGACACAAACCCGAAACAGGTCAAAAGTGGGTTGACATGAAAATAATGGATCGGGTTAGGGTCAAGCCGAAAGTGACCCGTATGACCCTTTAAAGGTAAAACTTTAACATTATAATTTTTTTAATACTTAAAGTTTAGATTTTGAAAAGAAGATTGTGAATTCAAATGAGAGACTGACATCTTAGGGTAATAAAATCCACCAAACAAAAGTACAAACTCTTAAATGTTAAAAAAACTTAAAATAAACAATAAAACATTTACAGTTAAAACAATACATCATTTTGGTATTTGTTATTTTGACTATATGATTTTATTAGTATTTTATTACTTAATAGGTGGTAATTTAGTATTTTGAATTCAATTCATAATTCTATTTAATGATAAATTATTTTAAATTATTTAGTTATTTAATAACATTATTTATTGTTACTTGGTAGAATAGTAGTATATCACATTTTTATTATATTAATTTGTATAAGTTAAATAAAAAAGTAAATTCAAAATTTGAAACAAACCAATACCGAATTTAAAGTTCAAATACAATTAAAACAAACATTGAATATTAAAGTTAGAATATAAACAAAAATCATTTTCGAATTCTTACTGAAAGTTGGAAAACAAACATGGAATTTAAAATTTTGATAAAGAAAACCATAGTCAAAACGGAAAACCGTATTAAAAAAGCGTACTCAAAAATCAAAAAAATTCTCATTGATCACATTTGGCCTAAATGGGTTGACACGAAAAATGACACGACACGACCCGACATGAAAATAAATTTGTTGAAATTGGGTCGACACGAAACTGATCCTAACCCGATAACACAAACCCAATCCGAATTAACAGTCTTACCCCAAACTTATAACCTAACTGACAAAAATAAAACAAAATTACAGAAATGACCCTGGACTTATTTGAAAGTCAGAACAGACCCACAATGTCTACCTAGAATAGAAATTAATCATTTTAGTCTTTCACTTTTTTCATTTCATTTGTTTCTTAGTTCTATAAACTCATTTGCAACCTTGTGACTTTCAAGGAGTGTGACCCGAACCTTTCAACTCATTATTGACTCTGTTTTAGGAATTTTTTAAATTCTAAGCCCAAAGTATTGATCATGAGTTGGGGCAGCGGTGCTACAAAATTTAATGCACATAAAACCTACCGTTACAAGCTTCAAATTCAATCATATATGTAAATCAACAAATGCATTTGGACGTGAATGTTGATTCCTTACTCAAACTTTATCTAGTTATAAACTTATATGTTCACCTAATAAGCTTACACAAAGTTTATCCAGTATCGGATGCAAGCAATGGATGCAATGAAGCTTACTATAGCTTAGCTAGAAATCGATTATGATATGCTTTACTTAAAGAGTGGTATACACAAGAAACATTGGTGGGGTGCACGCATGCAATGACTGGTCACCTTATATATAAAAACTTGAAAACACTGAAAACAGGGTTGACCCATGGTTAAACCGGTTGACTCGTGACTTTAAAACATTGCTTTCAAGTTTCAACCAGATGGAGGGTTAGCTAATGCCCGAGTATTGTTTCTGTTTAATGCTTCCATCACATAATTTACAACCTCTAATCAACTTTTCAGAATAGCATCTACCCAGTTTTATCTTTACAGGCTTCCATATAGATCTTAGGCTTTTATTTAGGCTACAAACATGACAGAAGTTTTGAAAACATATCTATATACCCTTTGTTGTAGCCTTGAAAACGTATATATACCCTTTGAAGTAACAACTAACAGAAATTTTGTAAACATATATATACCCTCTTAAAAGAAAACAAAAACTTTATATTTTCTTGTTTTTCTCTTGTAAAATAGACACACCAAGCATATTTATTTGCTTTTGAAACATGTCAAGCTTCAATGGCATTGTCAATGTTCTTACTCCTTTTTCTCAACCAAGTCCCTTAAGGCCTTAATTAATGAAATTGAATGTCACTGTGCTTACTCCTTCCATGTGAAACTAGATTAATTCTTATCTAAGAATACTGATTACACGTTATTAGAAATATTTTCATGACTCCCTTGAGATATGTGCATCTGATTCATCAAACTTGATTGATACCGGCCCAAATGGTTTGAGATGCCTAGAGGCTCCAACAATATATTCGGTTTCAGATGTCGAGAGTGCAACCGTGGGTTGTTTCTTTGACAACTACAAGAATGCTGCACTACCAAGAGCAAAACAGCAACATATATGATCAATGAGTATGGATTCACCTTTAGTATTAACATCTATCACATGTGGACCACTTCTTTACTTCGCAATCAGTCCCTGTTGTCTTCTTTAGTTTAAACTCCGGAATATAACACTTATATTCATTAAAAACTATAAAAAATTGGCTACTTATAAACAAAAAAAAAATGACATAATACTCTTGAACAACAGAACATGAAACAATATAACATTGTTTTGCCAGTTCTAACTTCTAATGTCTCAGTTGTATAATTCTTTTAATACCATTCTAGTGTGACTTCGACTACATTTTATTCATATGTCATGAAATTTGATATAAACATCCAAAATTCCTTCCCTGATTATTATTTATGAGTAATACAATCGTATTCAATTTCATTATGTTTCAGCATGCAGAAAACAATAGAGAAGTATCTCGAACATGTTAAAAAAGATCAACTCTGCAATCCCCAAATTCAATTTCAGACTCAGGTCAAGAATTCTAAATCTTCTAGTCTAGCTTATATTATAAGCTCAACTATATTTGTTATGTATATATACATATATATACTAGTAACATTGAATTCAATAATTTTAAGATTAATGATTTGCAGCAACTGAAGCATGAAGCTGCCATCATTCAACAAAAAGTAGAGCAACTTGAAGCTTCACAACGGTTCTTGTCTTTAATGTTACTTTCCTTTGTCACCAATTTTATTGTTTTCTTTCGATTTGTAAGAACTTCTGATCATATTAAAACTGATTTATATGATTAGAAAGTTTCTGGGACAAGGCTTATCATCATGTTCACTGGAAGAACTAAATGAATTAGGCAGCAAGCTGGAACATACATTGATAACTATTAGAGCAAGAAAGGTATGTAGGTACACCTGATATATATATATATATATAGGATTCGGGATACCCCAAACAAGCGTTAAAAGATGCGGATAACAAAACAAGATAAAAACGACACCAAGATATAACATGGTTCGGTCATCGGGGTCACGACCTACGTCCACGGGCAGAAACCAGAGACTTATTTATTATGACCAAAGTGTTTACAAGATGTCACCGCGCATACATATGACTGAACCTTAGGCTTGATATTTATAACCAAACAAGAAACCCTAATGTTGCCCTAATCCTAATTATAGTAAATATAATTCACCATAATTAAAGATCCTTCCAGCCGTCGCATAGCAAAAAACAACTTGGGCTCCAAGATTCCTGCTCCACGCCGTGGAGCAGGCCCCGACGCCGAGCTCCCTCGCTTTCTCCACGCCATGTGCCTCTGGTGCACGCCGAGCACACATCTCAAGTCATATCCCAACAAAATACATATATATATCTTAAATTTAGTTATATGTTCTTTATGGTTGAATTAATAAGTTATGTTTTCATTAATTAACCTAGTTTCAATCTTTGGTTGATTTCAGGCTCAGTTATTTAAAGAACAAATTGAAAATCTGAAAGCAAAGGTTTAATTGCACTATCATATCCTAAGGCTTTCTAGAAATCAGTATATCTCTTCTGATCCTTAATTTAATTTACACCCTTTTCATGCTCAGGAAAGATACCTCTTGGAAGAAAATGCAAGGTTATACCAAGAAAACACAAATTTATGCCAAAAGGTACATCATTTTATGTGGAAGCCAAAAAATTTTTTTTAATTCTTTTCGGGTTCTTTGGTAACAAAGAAAGAAAAGGGAATAATTGATATTTCTAATTGGTATTACATCATCTTATTGGAATTTCACCTCAACAGTACTCAATGAAGCAGAAAGATGTGGCTACATGCAGCCAAAGTAGACAGTTCTCAGAAGTGGAAACAGACTTGTATGTTGGACTGCGTCTCTCTCAAAATGCTAGAGATTTTTAGTTTTTTTATTTCTTTTTACATTTTGCCAAGTTTGAAGGATAAACCGACAGAAACTGCATTATAGTTCTATATGATTGAGAAGCCTGTAAAGATATATAAATGTCAACTTGTGATGCATAGAATAAAAGTGTTAGAAATATAATGATATTTAATCTTAGGTTAATATTTAATACTATGTATGTATGTAATGCAAATAAACTTTTAGCTAAGCAAATAAGTTTTAGGCACTGATGGTTACCGTCCATAACCACCAAACGGGACCAAACGTCAGTTACAGTTCTCGTTGATGGTTTTTGGCGCCAATAACCGCCAACCATCAACTATATATATGGATGTATGAACAGATAAAGAGTGTGTGTATCCAAGTATTGTTTCGAGAATTAATATATATATACATACTTATTGTTCTGTAATCTTCTTTATCATACACACTCTGTGTTTTTCATATTCGAATACATCATGGTGTTTTTCAACCAAGCAAACAGGAAAGGAAGACAACGAACAGATGAATTTTCAACATGGTATCAGAGCCGATGGCTCAAAAGATCTATTGGAAACGATGAAAAACAGAAGAGATCAAGTCAGACTACGATGAACGATGTTTGAAATCGTTGTGGCAACGATTTTTGGAAACAAAGACAAAAAGAAGTACTGCAAAGGTTTGAAAAGTTGGGAATACACAAGTACGAATGCCCCATAAGTCCGAGAATCAAAACAACATATCTATCAAAGAAGTAAAGGCGAGCAAGATGTTACGTTTGTTTGCAACAGGGCACGCTTACTGGAACTGCCCAAACAAACGATCAAGATTTGTTCAAGCATTTTAAGAGTGGTTCAATTGGTACTAGTAGCATGGGAGAGAAGGGAATCAAAGTGGAAGGATTCGGTGAAGTGATAGTGACAACAGAGGCAAAGAAATACATGGTACGAGGCGTGTATTTTGTGCCTAAGTGTGCACTGAACGTTTTGAGTCTACAACAACTGATTTTACAAGGTTTTAGAATAAAAATTAAGGATACAAAAGCCATCCTTGAAAGGGCTTTTGAAGATGAATATGAGAGTGATGGCAATGAACAGGAAGATGGAATGGAAATTTCTACAAATGATTTTGATATGTTAAAGGTTGATGAGAACAACGTTGGACAGCAACTTGTAGAAGAAATCAAAACAGTTGATTACCTTTATGATTTATCAAGTGAAGATCAATCTGATGGACAACAATTGCCATCAAAGAAATGATTTTGACAGTCTAATGGGCTTTATGGGAATGATAAATGATCCAGAGATCAACATTGGATGTAAAGGTCTAGTAAGAGAGCATTTTGAAAAATTAATTGTTTGGTTTCATAAGAAGTTTTTGAATGAAGAAGAAAGGGTGTTTCCAGTTAAGATTAAAGGTTCAGAGATTGATATATTGGAGTTGTATTTAGTTGTTAAATGATTTGGGGGTTACCAAAGTATATTCATTGAAAACAAATGGAGTTTGATAGCAGATTAGATGTTAATTCCAAAGGAATGTGCAGAAGAAGTACGCGATTGTTTTGTAGCATACTTAGGTTTATTGGTGGCATATGTGGACATAGCCAGGAGATACTCAAAGGTAGAGTTAGCATAGATTGCAGCGGAGTGCACACGTGCAGCACCAGAGGCAGATACAAATGCAGGTGCAGTGAGTATGGCTATGCAACTTCCAAAAGAAGAGGACATACCTGGAGGAGTTGAGGACACCAGCAGCGAAGGACCTAAGGAGCAAATTCAGTGCAGCAGTGAAGATGATATTGGATTTGTCATTATTGACAAATAAAGTACGCAAGTGAGGACATAAAGATTAAACCCATTAGGGGGTGAATGTTAGAAATATAATGATGTTTAATCTTAGGTTAATATTTAATACTATGTATGTATGTAATGCAAATAAACTTTTAGCTAAGCAAATAAGTTTTAGGCACTGATGGTTACCGTCCATAACCACCAAACGGGACCAAACGTCAGTTACAGTTCTCGTTGATGGTTTTTGGCGCCAATAACCGCCAACCATCAACTATATATATGGATGTATGAACAGATAAAGAGTGTGTGTATCCAAGTATTGTTTCGAGAATTAATATATATATACATACTTATTGTTCTGTAATCTTCTTTATCATACACACTCTGTGTTTTTCATATTCGAATACATCATGGTGTTTTTCAACCAAGCAAACAGGAAAGGAAGACAACGAACAGATGAATTTTCAACAAAAAGGTGGACGGCAAATGAAGGATACTGCATGTATTTCTGTATCAAAACACAGATTGCTTTTACATGATTTGCAGTTAAGTATATCAAATTATATATGTCGGTGATTTTAGTGTCATCGGTTCATTTAATGTAATGGAATTTATACGTATGTTTTAAAAGGATTAAACTTTGTTTTAAAACAAGTTTGGAGATTCTGGAGTGCACGCTTATATTAGTCTAGGTTATCCCGGTAAGATCAACCTGGCAACGCCCCCCGAACGAAAAACGGGGGTCCCGTAAAATTCGAAACTCCAGTTTTCAGATGAAAAAAAAGAATTGTAATCTTCTATTATTATCCCAGTTCGAATTTCGTGTAACCCAGACACGTTAAGATCGAAATGTCGAATTTTGAAAGTGATATACGTACACGATTGTAGATGTAATCTAGATACCTTGTTCTAACAAAATAAACTAGCAACTTACATTAATTTTTCATTTTTTTCTATATTAATTAGTCATGAAGGAACTAGAAGGCAAACAGGTAATCAATGTTCCACGTTTAGCATTTTAAACTATTTTAAAGGTATCATTGTTTTTCAAATTTAGTCATAAAAGGCATGCATATGACTTCTTCCTCATGCAATTAAGCGAGCAAACATAGACCCAAAAACTATATATTATGCCCAAATTAAAATAGTAAAAATGTTAGTTATTTTATTGTAATATAAGTATTTTACCTAAATTTGGTAACAAGTGATGGTGGTGTTGAGTGCACATTCATTCAAGTTTTAGTTATAGTGCTATAGTAGAGGTCGAGGAGAAACGCCCATATAGTGGGGTCCAAGGGGTAGCCGAGTGTTGAATAGATCAACATTCTAAGTTCTGTGACTAATAGCTAATTGTTGTGTAGCTACCTTTGACAATTATTAGCACAAAAAAGGCCTTAATTTGTACATGGCCGGAGGCGGTAATTGGTTTTTGGGGCAGAGTATATAGCTGACGGCCGCAATAGATGGCAATGAAACAATGATGGTGGTGGTGTTCCTGGATGTAACCATAGTTCTTGAAGGCTAAATAAATTCTTACATTGGTCCTCTAAAAAACGCGATGGTTGTTCACTCCAGATGGACATCTTTAGTGGAGGAAAGATGACAGATACGGACTTCGGCAACGGTAGAAGGGGAAACAAGGATAGGAGGTGGGTATAGGACATCCGACGGTGTTTTCTTCATCGACTATGGCCATGGAAAGGCAATGGTGGTGGTGTTCCCGTCACCAACGATTAAATCTAAAGAAAGGTAATGTATAGGATTCTTTTAAACATTTAATAATATTTTTATCTTTCAAAACATCATTAATTATCGAGCTTATAAAACAAACCATCAAATTTACAAACTTCAGAGTGGTGGTGGTCGAGGCCAACAAACAAATAACCCTTTAATTCTAGCACATAAATTGTGTATAATGGTAAAGGGGTCGAATCCACGGAGACTGGTTCAATTTAAATTTCTATGCAACTCAAAAGTTTAGATGATTTTGTAACAACAATAAAATAAAATGAAGGGGAATTTTTGAGATTTTGATTAATTAAAACTAGGACTTGACAAATAAATAAAAATTGCAATTAAGCAAGATGGGTTAAATCAATGAGAGAT